>JAQJVL010003580.1:0-58319 GCA_035578905.1 Stictocephala bisonia | reverse complement strand
ACCTGCAATACAGTAGGGCACACTATAATCAGTTATTATAAGTACAATCACTGCATATTGGCGTCACATAACCGCCTCGGTACTGACTGTACTGGTAAACCATACTAACTAACGATAGTAAACGTAGTACTAGCGAGTACTACCTGCAATACAGTAGGGCACACTATAATCAGTTATTATAAGTACAATCACTGCATATTGGCGTTACATAACCGCCTCGGTACTGACTGTACTGGTAAACCATACTAACTAACGATAGTAAACGTAGTACAGTACTACCTGCAATACAGTAGGGCACACTATAATCAGTTATTATAAGTACAATCACTGCATATTGGCGTCACATAACCACCTCGGTACTGACTGTACTGGTAAACCATACTAACTAACGATAGTAAACGTAGTACAGTACTACCTGCAATACAGTAGGGCACACTATAATCAGTTATTATAAGTACAATCACTGCATATTGGCGTCACATAACCGCCTCGGTACTGACTGTACTGGTAAACCATACTACCTAACGATAGTAAACGTAGTACTGAGCCGAAGTACTACCTGCAATACAGTAGGGCACACTATAATCAGTTATTATAAGTACAATCACTGCATATTGGCGTCACATAACCGCCTCGGTACTGACTGTACTGGTAAACCATACTACCTAACGATAGTAAACGTAGTACTGAGCCGAAGTACTACCTGCAGTACAGTAGGGCACACTATAATCAGTTATTATAAGTACAATCACTGCATATTGGCGTCACATAACCGCCTCGGTACTGACTGTACTGGTAAACCATACTACCTAACGATAGTAAACGTAGTACTGAGCCGAAGTACTACCTGCAAGTACAGTAGGGCACACTATAATCAGTTATTATAAGTACAATCACTGCATATTGGCGTCACATAACCGCCTCGGTACTGACTGTACTGGTAAACCATACTACCTAACGATAGTAAACGTAGTACTGAGCCGAAGTACTACCTGCAATACAGTAGGGCACACTATAATCAGTTATTATAAGTACAATCACTGCATATTGGCGTCACATAACCGCCTCGGTACTGACTGTACTGGTAAACCATACTAACTAACGATAGTAAACGTAGTACAGTACTACCTGCAATACAGTAGGGCACACTATAATCAGTTATTATAAGTACAATCACTGCATATTGGCGTCACATAACCGCCTCGGTACTGACTGTACTGGTAAACCATACTAACTAACGATAGTAAACGTAGTACAGTACTACCTGCAGTACAGTAGGGCACACTATAATCAGTTATTATAAGTACAATCACTGCATATTGGCGTCACATAACCACCTCGGTACTGACTGTACTGGTAAACCATACTAACTAACGGTAGTAAACGTAGTACAGTACTACCTGCAGTACAGTAGGGCACACTATAATCAGTTATTATAAGTACAATCACTGCATATTGGCGTCACATAACCGCCTCGGTACTGACTGTACTGGTAAACCATACTAACTAACGGATAGTAAACGTAGTACTGAGCCGAAGTACTACCTGCAATACAGTAGGGCACACTATAATCAGTTATTATAAGTACAATCACTGCATATTGGCGTCACATAACCGCCTCGGTACTGACTGTACTGGTAAACCATACTAACTAACGATAGTAAACGTAGTACAGTACTACCTGCAATACAGTAGGGCACACTATAATCAGTTATTATAAGTACAATCACTGCATATTGGCGTCACATAACCGCCTCAGTACTGACTGTACTGGTAAACCATACTAACTAACGGGAGTAAACGTAGTACAGTACTACCTGCAGTACAGTAGGGCACACTATAATCAGTTATTATAAGTACAATCACTGCATATTGGCGTCACATAACCGCCTCGGTACTGACTGTACTGGTAAACCATACTACCTAACGATAGTAAACGTAGTACTGAGCCGAAGTACTACCTGCAATACAGTAGGGCACACTATAATCAGTTATTATAAGTACAATCACTGCATATTGGCGTCACATAACCGCCTCGGTACTGACTGTACTGGTAAACCATACTAACTAACGATAGTAAACGTAGTACAGTACTACCTGCAATACAGTAGGGCACACTATAATCAGTTATTATAAGTACAATCACTGCATATTGGCGTCACATAACCGCCTCGGTACTGACTGTACTGGTTAACCATACTAACTAACGGTAGTAAACGTAGTACAGTACTACCTGCAGTACAGTAGGGCACACTATAATCAGTTATTATAAGTACAATCACTGCATATTGGCGTCACATAACCGCCTCGGTACTGACTGTACTGGTAAACCATACTAACTAACGGTAATAAACGTAGTACTGAGCCGAAGTACTACCTGCAATACAGTAGGGCACACTATAATCAGTTATTATAAGTACAATCACTGCATATTGGCGTCACATAACCGTCTCGGTACTGACTGTACTGGTAAACCATACTAACTAACGATAGTAAACGTAGTACAGTACTACCTGCAATACAGTAGGGCACACTATAATCAGTTATTATAAGTACAATCACTGCATATTGGCGTCACATAACCGCCTCGGTACTGACTGTACTGGTAAACCATACTAACTAACGATAGTAAACGTAGTACAGTACTACCTGCAATACAGTAGGGCACACTATAATCAGTTATTATAAGTACAATCACTGCATATTGGCGTCACATAACCGCCTCGGTACTGACTGTACTGGTAAACCATACTAACTAACGGTAATAAACGTAGTACTGAGCCGAAGTACTACCTGCAATACAGTAGGGCACACTATAATCAGTTATTATAAGTACAATCACTGCATATTGGCGTCACATAACCGCCTCGGTACTGACTGTACTGGTAAACCATACTACCTAACGATAGTAAACGTAGTACTGAGCCGAAGTACTACCTGCAGTACAGTAGGGCACACTATAATCAGTTATTATAAGTACAATCACTGCATATTGGCGTCACATAACCGCCTCGGTACTGACTGTACTGGTAAACCATACTATCTAACGATAGTAAACGTAGTACAGTACTACCTGCAGTACAGTAGGGCACACTATAATCAGTTATTATAAGTACAATCACTGCATATTGACGTCACATAACCGCCTCAGTACTGACTGTACTGGTTAACCATACTAACTAACGGTAGTAAACGTAGTACAGTACTACCTGCAGTACAGTAGGGCACACTATAATCAGTTATTATAAGTACAATCACTGCATATTGGCGTCACATAACCGCCTCGGTACTGACTGTACTCGTAAACCATACTAACTAACGGTAATAAACGTAGTACTGAGCCGAAGTACTACCTGAAATACAGTAGGGCACACTATAATCAGTTATTATAAGTACAATCACTGCATATTGGCGTCACATAACCGCCTCGGTACTGACTGTACTGGTAAACCATACTAACTAACGATAGTAAACGTAGTACAGTACTACCTGCAGTACAGTAGGGCACACTATAATCAGTTATTATAAGTACAATCACTGCATATTGGCGTCACATAACCACCTCGGTACTGACTGTACTGGTAAACCATACTAACTAACGGTAGTAAACGTAGTACAGTACTACCTGCAGTACAGTAGGGCACACTATAATCAGTTATTATAAGTACAATCACTGCATATTGGCGTCACATAACCACCTCGGTACTGACTGTACTGGTAAACCATACTAACTAACGGTAGTAAACGTAGTACAGTACTACCTGCAGTACAGTAGGGCACACTATAATCAGTTATTATAAGTACAATCACTGCATATTGGCGTCACATAACCACCTCGGTACTGACTGTACTGGTAAACCATACTAACTAACGGTAGTAAACGTAGTACAGTACTACCTGCAGTACAGTAGGGCACAATATAATCAGTTATTATAAGTACAATCACTGCATATTGGCGTCACATAACCGCCTCGGTACTGACTGAACTGGTAAACCATACTAACTAACGGTAGTAAACGTAGTACAGTACTACCTGCAATACAGTAGGGCAAACTATAATTAGTTTTTTTAAGTACAATCACTGCATATTGGCGTCACAATACCGCCTCGGTACTGACTGTACTGGTAAACAATACTAACTAACGGTAGTAAACGTAGTACAGTACTACCTGCAGTACAGTAGAGCACAATATAATCAGTTATTATAAGTACAATCACTGCATATTGGCGTCACATAACCGCCTCGGTACTGACTGTACTGGTAAACCATTCTAACTAACGGTAGTAAACGTAGTACAGTACTACCTGCAATACAGTAGGGCAAACTATTATTAGTTTTTTTAAGTACAATCACTGCATATTGGCGTCACAATACCGCCTCGGTACTGACTGTACTGGTAAACAATACTAACTAACGGTAGTAAACGTAGTACAGTACTACCTGCAGTACAGTAGGGCACACTATAATCAGTTATTATAAGTACAATCACTGCATATTGGCGTCACAATACCGCCTCGGTACTGACTGTACTGGTAAACCATTCTAACTAACGGTAGTAAACGTAGTACAGTACTACCTGCAGTACAGTAGGGCACACTATAATCAGTTATTATAAGTACAATCACTGCATATTGGCGTCAAATAACCGCCTCGGTACTGACTGTACTGGTAAACCATACTAACTAACGGTAGTAACCGTAGTACAGTACTACCTGCAGTACAGTAGGGCACACTATAATCAGTTATTATAAGTACAATCACTGCATATTGGCGTCACAATACCGCCTCGGTACTGACTGTACTGGTAAACCATACTAACTAACGGTAGTAAACGTAGTACAGTACTACCTGCAGTACAGTAGGGCACTCTATAATCAGTTATTATAAGTACAATTACTGCATATTGGCGTCACAATACCACCTCGGTACTGACTGTACTGGTAAACCATAGTAACTAACGGTAGTAAACGTAGTACAGTACTACCTGCAGTACAGTAGGGCACACTATAATCAGTTATTATAAGTTCAATCACTGCATATTGGCGTCACATAACCACCTCGGTACTGACTGTACTGGTAAACCATACTAACTAACGGTAGTAAACGTAGTACTAAGCCGAAGTACTACCTGCAATACAGTAGGGCAAACTACAATCAGTTTTTATAAGTACAATCACTGCATATTGGCGTCACATAACCGCCTCGGTACTGACTGTACTGGTAAACCATACTAACTAACGGTAGTAAACGTAGTACAGTACTACCTGCAGTAAAGTAGGGCACACTATAATCAGTTATTATAAGTACAATCACTGCATATTGGCGTCACATAACCGCCTCGGTACTGACTGTACTGGTAAACCATACTAACTAACGGTAGTAAACGTAGTACAGTACTATCTGCAGTACAGTAGGGCACACTATAATCAGTTATTATAAGTACAAGCACTGCATATTGGCGTCACATAACCGCCTCGGTACTGACTGTACTGGTAAACCATACTAACTAACGGTAGTAACCGTAGTACAGTACTACCTGCAGTACAGTAGGGCACACTATAATCAGTTATTATAAGTACAATCACTGCATATTGGCGTCACAATACCGCCTCGGTACTGACTGTACTGGTAAACCATACTAACTAACGGTAGTAAACGTAGTACAGTACTACCTGCAGTACAGTAGGGCACACTATAATCAGATATTATAAGTACAATCACTGCATATTGGCGTCACATAACCACCTTGGTACTGACTGTACTGGTAAACCATACTAACTAACGGTAGTAAACGTAGTACTGAGCCGAAGTACTACCTGCAATACAGAAGGGCACACTATAATCAGGTATTATAAGTTCAATCACTGCATATTGGCGTCACATAACCACCTCGGTACTGACTGTACCGGTAAACCATACTAACTAACGGTAGTAAACGTAGTACAGTACTACCTGCAGTACAGTAGGGCACACTATAATCAGTTATTATAAATACAATCACTGTATTGATTGTAGCTAAAATGATTGATTCCCTTTTTGGGTGTATTTCGGCTTGGATATTGAATTATTAAAGTATGAAAGTATCAAGTCAATATTCTCAAAGTATTCCGTATGCTTTTATAAGTAGTTTCACAAACTACTTTTGTTAAACAAAACGCACTATGATAAAGAAGTATGTTTTATTCATTTTGTTTTATTAGCCTTCAGAACTGTTATATTATAGAAATAATACTGGTTTAGATTACCTTTTTCTGTCGTAATGTAGCAGTAATGTAATTGAAGAACTGTTACGACAGAAAAAGGTAATCTAAACCAGTATTATTTCTAAGTATGTTCTTATTTTTAGGAATAAATAATTACGACCTATTTTTTCTTGCCCAAAATAAATTAGAAATATTTAACAATTTATAATTTTAAAACATAATATCGTATATTGTATTCAACTTTTACAACAATAAAGAGTAACTGCTGTTTGATTTTAACAGGATCTCTAACAGGATATAGTAGATCTACACTATCAAGGTGTCTTAGCTGCAGATAGCTTTAGCCAAAATAAATTTATATATATATATATTTATATATTTTTTATAGAAACTGAAATTACTTAATAATATATAAAATAAAGTTTATGTAAAACTCAAAGATCTTAAAAGTAGACGATTTGTAGTGATATTGTATTAGAAGTCATTTTTACCAACAATAACCTGGAACATGTTATGCAGTATCCTGATATCAATGAGGGTAATGTTTATGTATGCTAACAGTATCCTTCAACATTATATATCTAAATTTGCTCTTCTTAAGAAAAATGCTTTTAAAGAAAAAAAATTATATACGAATAACCTTATAAACTAAATTCATATATAAATGGTAAATTTCCGCTCTTTCTACGTTAATATTGTTGCATTTCTCACTCTAATACCTAGGTAGTATTATTTTGCAATATTACCTAGGTACTCCTATTGCATTCAAAGCACACATTTATCGTATTAAAAATGTATAATTATTTGTGCCTAATCTCATTTTGCACCAGAACCACTCTATTATTATTGCTATTTATGCATTAAAGGTATTAAAAATCTTTATTAAAATACAATATGAGTTTATAATATTTTTTCAGGAAAAAACAAAATAAAGTTAAACCTCCCACTCTATTATTATTGCTATTTATGCATTAAAGGTATTAAAAATCTTTATTAAAATACAATATGAGTTTATAATATTTTTTCAGGAAAACTAAATAAAGTGAAACCTCCCACTCTATTATTATTGCTATTTATGCATTAAAGGTATTAAAAATCTTTATTAAAATACAATATGAGTTTATAATATTTTTTCAGGAAAAAACAAAATAAAGTTAAACCTCGTCAATATTGATGTTATAGAATATAGATAATTTATAGCTTGCAAATCTTTAACATTTTATCTATTCTACAATCAGCCCATGTAATCATATTTTGTTTTATAATTAATTAACCTACATATACCGGTGCTTAACTTCACGCCTTCTTTACATACTTAGAGAAGTTTTTGTATATGGTAGGATATATAACATGAAGGGAACTTTTAAAGAAGAAGAAGAATTATTGTGTAGTCGTTATAATTAATGTTGTACTATTCTACATCGAATTCAAGTTTTTAAATATGAATGGGTCAAAATTGCTAAAGAGCCTGTTTTCCAACAATTGGGTTTCACAAGTTTTTATACATCATACAGTTACTACAATATTTCCTTGAGTATTCCATTAGTGTTTCTATCTGTCATTAATACTCTAATGTACCTATAATACTCGTTGAGGTCCTAGATAGTTACAGCAGGAGGCTCCTGTGTCAGGCTCACGTGTTTAATGCCTGAGCTAGGCTAAGTGTGATTATAACTTATGTGTAGCTTATATCTAAGACTTCCAAACATGGTACGCTCACTACTAATTAGGGACAAACTTAGGTTAAGTTTATCAAAATTTTCATATTTTCTTGTTTATGGACAGTTCGTTTGGTAATAACTGCTAAACGTGTGTAAATAGAACAATATATGAAAAACATTTTAATAACTGATTTTGGTTTCATAATGGCATAAATCAAATAGTTAACAAACATACCTAGCATTTTGGAATTCACATTTTGCATTGCTGTGTTTACTAATATCATAATTTTGTTATTGAAATGATTTAATTAGTTTTATCACAGTATAGAGACGGTGTAGTAAAACAAACATTTTCATCCTGCATTATATATAATAATAAAAGTGACCACGACTTGAGCTTTTTTGAATCCTACTTGATTATTAAACATGACGTTTATTGATGTCAGTACGTACCATTGTACTTATAGGGGTGGGCGGGTGGGTCATTAGCATTGTACGTATAGGGGTATGTTGGTGGATTAATGGCATTGTACGTATAGGGGTGGGTGGGTAGGTCAATAGCATTGTACGTATAGGGGTGGGCAGGTAGGTCAATAGCATTGTACGTATAGGGGTGGCGGGTAGTTCAATAGCATTGTACTTGTAGGGGAAGGCGTATTGACCCCGTGTGGGTCAATAGCATTGTACCTGTAGGGGAAGGCTTGTGGGTCAATAGCATTGTACCTGTAGGGGAAGGCGTGTGGGTCAATATCATTGTACCTGTAGGGGTAGGTGTGTGCGTCAATATCATTGTACCAGTAGGGGTAGGCGTGTGGGTCAATAGCATTGTACCTGTAGGGGAAGGCGTGTGAGTCAATAGCATTGTACCTGTAGGGGAAGGAGTGTGGGTCAATATCATTGTACCTGTAGGGGTAGGTGTGTGGGTCAATAGCATTGTACCTGTAGGGGTAGGCTTGTGAGTCAATAGCATTGTATGTATAGGGGTGGGTGGTTAGGGTACGGCTGCTGTCTACGACACATAACTGAGCATCAGACCTGTTAGATATAAGATAACTTGACCATTACGGTTCGGATTTAGTTATAAGGCTATTTATAAAGACGTAATTTTTAGTACCAGGAACTAAACTACACAAGTAATCCACATTCATGTAGTCATTCACAATCATATTAATTATGTTACAGCCTTTATTGACATTTCAAATTTAAATATGAATAAATATCCTCACCAATAAATATCCTCACCAATAAATATCCTCACCAATAAATATCCTCACCAATCTGCACTGTGTTACTGAATACTGTTACCACCTTTATGTGACAACATTTCAAAACTTAGTAACATGAAATATACATATTTTTTATGAATATTGGGTTCATATATTGTATATATTATTGTCCAATATAACCAAACGTTTTTGTAAAACAAGGTGTATAACGTTAAAATATTAAGAGTCGTTAGGTTTCTTGATATACTAACATATGTTCTGCTCAAATGTATTAACTTGTTCAACCTTATGTATGTAAGAAACAGAATATCCTACTTTTTGATTAATTTTAATTCATACTTTACATCAATTATTATTTATTTATTTTTAACGGATCAAACAATTTTAGCTAGGCATGGAAACAAAGATGTCGTGAGAGTAGGCCTATATTAGATACTAACAATGAATTATAGTGAGTATTTAATAAAAAACACAACATTATTGCACCTTTGAATTTTATACAAATATAAAGAAAATTCTATGGTACACTAAATAACGGAAACTTGTTCAGTGTGTACCATTACAATGTTTATATGAGCAAAAACAACCAGAAAGATATGCAAACAATAATTTGTTATTTCACAAGATAACAACAACAGAACATATTTAATACTGTATTAAACTAACAGTAAACTGAGTAAATTAAATATTAACTTTAAGGTGAAATTTCCTCAGCACATAACAACTTAGGCCAAACCATTAGGCCTGTTTCAATACTCCCCACCCCCACAGTCTCATTATTATAATTACTTCATTAGTGAGATTAGGAATAGTTGTAATCATTTTGGTAAATTATAAATTATGAAACTCCGAATATATCATGTAAAACAAGAAAAGCCTGCATTCAACTTATTGAAGAAGTGTATAACCTTAAAATATTAAGAGTTGTCAGATGTCTTGATACACTAACTAGTTCTCTATTTTACTTCTTTAGTTTCTCTATTTCAGTTCTCAGGTTTAAGCACTATAGAAGACCTCAATCACCTTACCGTAGAAGACCTCAATCACATTACAATAGCAGTGCCACCACTTCTCGGACTTAAGCAGTATCGAAGACCTCAATCACCTTACCGTAGAAGACCTCAATCACCTTACCGTAGCAGTACCGCCACGTCTCGAGTTTAAGCACTATAGAAGACCTCAATCACCTTACCGTAGCAGTGCCACCACTTCTCAGGCTTAAGCAGTATCGAGGACCTCAATCACCTTACCGTAGAAGACCTCAATCACCTTACCGTAGCAATACCACCACTTCTCAAATTTAAGCAGTATGGAAGACCTCAATCATGATATCTTAGCAGAGCCACCACTTCTCGGGTTTAAGCAGTATGGAAGACCTCAATCATAATATCTTAGCAGTGCCACTACTTTTCGGGTTTAAGCTGTATGGAAGACCTCAATCATAATATCTTAACAGAGCCACCACTTCTCGGGTTTAAGCAGTATGGAAGACCTCAATCATAATATCTTAACAGAGCCACCACTTCTCGGGTTTAAGCAGTATGGAAGACCTCAATCATAATATCTTAACAGTACCATTACTTTTCGGGTTTAAGCTGTATGGAAGACCTCAATCATAATATCTTAACAGAGCCACCACTTCTCGGGTTTAAGCAGTATGGAAGACCTCAATCATAATTTCTTAACAGTACCATTACTTTTCGGGTTTAAGCAGTATGGAAGACCTCAATCATAATATCTTAACAGAGCCACCACTTCTCGGGTTTAAGCAGTATGGAAGACCTCAATCATAATTTCTTAACAGTACCATTACTTTTCGGGTTTAAGCAGTATGGAAGACCTCAATCATAATATCTTAACAGAGCCACCACTTCTCGGGTTTAAGCAGTATGGAAGACCTCAATCATAATTTCTTAACAGTACCATTACTTTTCGGGTTTAAGCAGTATGGAAGACCTCAATCATAATATCTTAACAGTGCCACCACTTCTCGGGTTTAAGCAGTATGGAAGACCTCAATCATAATATCTTAGGAGGGCCACCACTTCTTGGGTTTAAGCAGTATGGAAGACCTCAATCATAATATCTTAACAGAGCCACCACTTCTCGGGTTTAAGCAGTATGGAAGACCTCAATCATAATTTCTTAACAGTACCATTACTTTTCGGGTTTAAGCAGTATGGAAGACCTCAATCATAATATCTTAACAGAGCCACCACTTCTCGGGTTTAAGCAGTATGGAAGACCTCAATCATAATATCTTAACAGAGCCACCACTTCTCGGGTTTAAGCTGTATTGAAGACCTCAATCATAATATCTTAACAGAGCCACCACTTCTCGGGTTTAAGCAGTATGGAAGACCTCAATCATGATATCTTAGCAGTGCCACTACTTTTCGGGTTTAAGCTGTATGGAAGACCTCAATCATAATATCTTAACAGAGCCACCACTTCTCGGGTTTAAGCTGTATGGAAGACCTCAATCATAATTTCTTAACAGTACCATTACTTTTCGGGTTTAAGCAGTATGGAAGACCTCAATCATAATATCTTAACAGAGCCACCACTTCTCGGGTTTAAGCAGTATGGAAGACCTCAATCATAATATCTTAACAGAGCCACCACTTCTCGGGTTTAAGCAGTATGGAAGACCTCAATCATAATATCTTAACAGAGCCACCACTTCTCGGGTTTAAGCTGTATGGAAGACCTCAATCATAATATCTTAACAGAGCCACCACTTCTCGGGTTTAAGCAGTATGGAAGACCTCAATCATAATATCTTAACAGAGCCACCACTTCTCGGGTTTAAGCTGTATGGAAGACCTCAATCATAATTTCTTAACAGTACCATTACTTTTCGGGTTTAAGCAGTATGGAAGACCTCAATCATAATATCTTAACAGTGCCACCACTCTCGGGTTTAAGGAGTATGGCCACTGTTATTGGCACAGCGTCCCCTCCGGACTATAAACACAATGAAACTTATTTTAAATACAGTCTCAGTCATAAAAAGACACTGTTAGTGGTAAGGTTTGTTTTACACTGTTATGATGCAATACAAAACAGACACTAAGTACATTCACGTTTAGTTTTACAGAGGTCATGCTCGAGTCGCTTTGGGAATTGTCGACTTGTAACCTGTCGTAAATCACGAGAGGTGTCCGTGTCACAGATGAATTGTTACTAACCTTTGTAATAACGATTTCGATTGAGTTGAAGTTCATTAAACACTATAATAATGTATTAATAATTTATCTGAGCTATTACTATAACAAAATCCTTTTTAACTTAGCAGATAGACAGTCGAGTTCATTACAATGTTGACTACTCTACTTTTATTTTACAGAAATCCCTGTGGTGTAATATTATACTTTCGAATTATTGAAACGAGCTATGATATATCATTAGGCCCACAATACTACAAACTCTTATACTTTTTGTAAATTCTATTAACAACGAAATACGGATTGTAATTATCTCCTTTGGTTCCTTGGCACACACGTTGAAACTGTAATATATTATATATATTACTGAGATCTATCAGCATTGTTTCACACAGATACCAAGATTTTTTTTATACTTATTATGTATTTCATAATTAGGTTCAACAAAGACAGCTGTTCAAATTTAAGATATATTTTTGTGTTTTCTAAGAACTTCTACTTTGAATACATCAAAACTATCAATACGTTAAAATATAATATTGAGAAGCTGAATAGTGAATACCTGAAATTTCAATTTGACACTTTTGTAAAATGAATAATAACAACGTAAATTCAAACCTTGGTATACTCGTATATTTTGTATTACATGGTATCACCTAGCACAAAGCTTTTATTTTTAATTACTGAATTAGGTGAGTGATTTACACGGTCTTTTATGTATAACATCTTTTATAGAAAGAAATCTTCCAAAGACATGTAAAGAAATACACGAATAAAACAAATTAATATGAACTATATAAAATAATATTTGTTGTAAAATGACTTAATTTTGTTAAGAGGTTAATCAATAGTTTAGGTACCATCAATTCAGTTTGAGTTAGTAAATATTTTCTGAGTGACAATAAAATACATATTGCCTAATATGTGTCAAAAACGGTTTATTGTGTTGAATAGAGCTTAAAACCCCCCGATTAATGCGCGGATCAAAGTCCATGTTATACAAGTATTTACATGGTAAGTATCAAAGTACAAGTACAGTTCCCATTATTCAAGTAAATTGCGGGGTATTTGTTCCGTGACAATGGTAATATATCTCAAGCTTGCGGTAAATTGAGACACCTCGACAACGTTCTTAATACAGTTGTATTTAACATCCCTTCCTTGTAGTGTTTGTTTTGTTAGATGTATAGTTACTCAATCATTTTTTTAGAAAAGAGGTAATGTTAAGGGGATCATATTATAATTTCAGTGATAATAGATGAAATGTTTAAATTATATCAATAGTTAACTAGGTATTACCTAAGTGCTTAAAACAACGGTAGCTCCAGCTACAGGCTAAGTAATATCATTATGTGTTTACGCTAATAAATAGGCAGCAACGCAATTAATGTGAGAGAGTGCGTCACGTAAAATAAATTTATTATTTATTTTACGTTATAAAGTTAGCCTATTATAATCAAAAGTCACAGGCCGAGGTGTAACATGCACAGCGAGTGACGGAGTTACATCATATTCTTGTCTGCTATATCATACATTTACAAACCCATGTAATATATGCCGATTATGAAGAAAGCTTTTTGATAGCTAAGCAACTATTATGAACTTACATACATATTCAATAATAATAAGTATAACACATATTTTCTTGGTGATTTCGTGTTGAAATGAATTTAAAGAAGCTAACGACAAAACACACATTTATTAACTAACTACGCTACTAATCTGTTAGGTTCTTCATCTAATGTACATTCCAGCCTAAGTGGAAGTGAGGACTGTATAGTCCTAACTTCACCCCTAATAAAGGCGTGAAAAGGTAATATGTTTTATTTCTCAATTATATATTATATCCAATCCAGGGACAATATGATTATTATAATAAAGACGCTTCTCATTCCCGTTCTCAATTTTCATTCTCATTTTCAACTTCATCTTCGTCTTCGTCTTCGTCTTCGTCTTCGTCTTCGTCTTCATCTTCACCTTCATCTTCATCTTCATCTTCATCTT
Organism: Stictocephala bisonia; assembly: GCA_035578905.1. Classification (NCBI taxonomy): domain Eukaryota; kingdom Metazoa; phylum Arthropoda; class Insecta; order Hemiptera; family Membracidae; genus Stictocephala; species Stictocephala bisonia. Next base: position 44,057 of record JAQJVL010003580.1, on the reverse strand, counting down.
TATCTTCATCTTCGTCTTCATCTTCGTCTTCGTTTCGTCTTCGTCTTCGTCTTCGTCTTCGTTTTCGTCTTCGTCCTCGTCTTCGTCTTCGTCTTCGTCTTCGTCTCCGTCTCCGTCTCCGTCTCCGTCTCCATCTTCATCTTCATCTTCATCTTCATCTTCATCTTCATCTCCATCTCCATCTCCATCTCCATCTCCATCTCCATCTCCATCTCCATCTCCATCTCCATCTCCATCTCCATCTCCATCTCCATCTCCATCTCCATCTCCATCTCCATCTTCATCTTCATCTTCATCTTCATCTTCATCTACATCTCCATCTCCATCTCCATCTCCATTTCCATTTCCATCTCCATCTCCATCTCCATCTCCATCTCCATCTCCACCTCCATCTCCATCTTCACCTCCACCTCCACCTCCACCTCCACCTCTATCTCCATCTCCATCTCCATCTCCATCTCCATCTCCATCTCCATCTCCATCTCCATCTCCATCTCCATCTCCATCTTCATCTTCATCTTCATCTTCATCTTCATCTTCATCTTCACCTTCACCTTCACCTTCACCTCCACCTCCACCTCCACCTCCACCTCCACCTCCACCTCCACCTCCATCTCCATCTCCATCTCCATCTCCATCTCCATCTCCATCTCCATCTCATACCCATTTCCATTGCTATTGCCATTGCCATTTCCATTTCCATTTCCATTTCCATTTCCATTTCCATTTCCATTTCCATTTCCATTTCCATTTCCATTTCCATTTCCATTTCCATTTCCATTTCCATTTCCATTTCCATTTCCATTTCCATTTCCATTTCCATTTCCATTTCCATTTCCATTTCCATTTCCATTTCCATTTCCATTTCCATTTCCATTTCCATTTCCATTTCCATTTCCATTTCCATTTCCATTTCCATTTCCATTTCCATTTCCATTTCCATTTTCATTGCCATTGCCATTGCCATTGCCATTGCCATTGCCATTGCCATTGCCATTGCCATTGCCATTGTCAATGCCATTACCATTACTATTACCATTCCCATTCCCACTTCCACTCCCATTTCCATTCCCATTCCCATTTCCATTTCAATTTCCATTTCCATTCCCATCCCAATTTTTATTTTCAGGTCTTTCAAAGTAAATAACATAAATAAAATGTTACTAATGTTGTGAAATAATACGTGCACAAGTAAATAAACTATTATCGTTGTAATTATATTGTTTTCTAGTGTTTTTATTCACAGAAATAATTACTTTTCCTTGGCACAAATTACACCTGATCGTAGACATACACAATTTATCTCTGATTCAACTGTTCAGCAGTGATTGTGCTGAGTGCCATGTCGTTTATCATACGTGTATGTTTCCCGGCTGTCTAGTCAGCAACTTCTCAGACGACTTACTTCCAGAGTAATTTGATGCAGTTGCAACAGAAAAACTACTAGACATGTTTTTAAAAGATTAAATCACATATTTTATGACTATAATGATTGTGGATTGGCTAGGCTACCTTTACAGAATCAAACATATAACAAAAGGTAGCTAAAGAAGTAATACAACATATCTTAGGTGATTTCCAGGTAATTAGACATTTGATATAATCATTTGTCATTTCAATTATTACCGACAAAGATTTTCATACGTAAATGTATGGTACGTAAATCAGAAAAGACGAAATAAAGTTTCAATTATGAAAGTGCGGCTTTGTAAGTACTTTAGAAATTCAACCACATCTGTGGCTCAGGATGTTAGTTTAGAATGTACTTAATGCTTGTATTACTACCCCACCTAAAATTATCAGTGTATTGAGCTGTTAATGGCAATACACTTACAGCTTTATAACTATAAAAATAAAGGACTTCTAAAACCTAGTTCTGTATGATATGTTCAATATCTGCTTCTAATTATATATTTTAAACATACTAGTAAAGTTGTAAACTTACTTTTTCCAAATAAATATGAGTGGATAAAATATTCCTTTAACCTAGTTTGTTTCAGGAACATGATATACTGTATATTTGTTTAAGACACACAATTCGAGTGCTTGAGACAATTACTTCTCATCAGAACTAAAAATCAATTTACATCTTAACACAACAAACTACGTACGTCTTTAGTGGCCCACCTTAAAAACGTCGTGACAGGACGGCATTAATTAAGTATTGACAAGACCACTTAACGTACGTCTCAAAGGGTCCACCTTGTGTACATCTTGGCAAACCCACCTGACATTCGTCTTACAAGGTCCACCTTAAATACGTCTCAAAATGCCCTCCTACAATGTACATCTTGTAAGATCCACCTGACCTACGTGCCATGACGACAAGCCACCTTACGTTTGTCTTCACACCCTCACTTGACGTACATCTTGTCAGACCTACCTAACGTACGTCTTGACAAGCCACCTTACGCTTGTCTTCACACGTGATGTATGTCTTGACAAACCAACCTGACTTACGTCTTGACAAGCCACCTTACGTTTGTCTTCACTCACTAACCTGACGTACGTCTTGTCAGACCAACCTGACCTATGTCTTGACAGGCCAACTTACATTTGTCTTCGCACATCATGTACATCTTGACAGACGAACCTGACAGGCCCACTACATCTTGACAGGCCCACCATATGTTTCTCCTCTCACACCCTCGTGACGTATGTCGTGACAGACCGACCTGACGTACGTGTTAACTACGCTGCCGAATAACTAACGCACATTTTGGCCTTAACAATATTGGTCTAAAAAAGCCTTCTGTTTTAGAATGATGCTCTGTGGTTACTTTAACAGTTATCAATAAAAATTGGTTTACTGCAATTGAAAATAATGAATCAAAATTGAGATTTGCACGCTAGATGTACTTAATTCAATTTTATTGAATTAAGATACCATAATTCTAAAGATGCCATGAATAGAATTATTGTCTTTATTTAATAACTTTTTCATTGTGGCCTTTATAGCTGAAACTTTAACGAAAGAGTTGACCTCAGTTCCTATCTAAGATAAAATTCGGCTATCTGTACTAATCGACATCATTTAAAAAGTCCATATACTTGCTTATATTTACTTTTAATCTCTTTTACTAATTAATATTTTCTTACTGTTATCATTAAAAAATACTATGTCCTTACCTTTATACAGCTTCATTTATCTAAGGAAAAATGTACAGTTCATTATATGTGTTCTTTTTTTATTATATAGTACTTAAATAATATAACTGTTCTCTTTAGTTATATAAAACTATGTTTGTAGTAATCTACCAAATCTCACTCAGATGTGGCTGGGTTACCTCAGCCCGGCCGAGATAGGCCCAAGCTTACGTAACCGAGATTATAACTTTACTACAGCAATTACCTACAGCTTAGTATAATCATGTACCTAATTAGTGTTTAATCAATGTGTAATAATCATAAACATATTTGCAATTATTTAAATAATAATGCTGTCCTGGTTGTTGATTGTTCCTCTGTATTATAAATGTAAAAAAATTATAATAATACTTAGTATAAAAATATTTTATTCGTTTTCTCCAATTTGAGAATTTGATACATTCGGATGTTAAATAGTTTAAAATGATAAATCTATCACCCTGATGGCAATTTGTTAAAAAATCTTTCAAAGATAAACATAAACTTTGATGCTCTATAAGTTGTAATAACAATTGCGGTAATTTATAATTTTTATATAGGAAACCATAGTTTAAAGACATGGAAGAAGCAAAAGGAAAAAATCAATATAGTTCTATTTTAGGACCACTAAAACAGTTTTGAAACCAATTATAAAATGTTAATTGGTGTCTCCCACCCATCTATAGACGTGTTATGTTTTTATAATTTTAACACAATTTTGTTTGTAGCAAACTAAGAGCCATAATATTTTTCTCAAATAATAAAAAAAAGATAAAAACAAAAAACAACAAGTTTTACAGTTAGTTGTAATATAAAGGCATAGAAGAAGAACTATTTGGCAAAAAATCAATTAAATACATGCCGGATTACACCTTATGTACTAATATTCTGTCCAATTCAGGAAGTTTCAAGTTTTATAACTTTTGTATTTTGTAGTCAAATCTTAGCTTTAGACTAAAGTTTGAATAAATTTACAGAAAACTAATAAAATACTATTTATGCACTGTTATATATACTTAATGTCATTTAATGGAATGAATATTATTTTAATATTTCTTAAAAAGAGTAATAAGAGATATAATTATATCTACAACGGATACTAATCTTGTGTGAAATAGTAGCAAGGAAATTTATTCTGTTGCCATCTATGTCAATTAAATTATCTTAATAATCCTGTTTTGTAGCAACTGTACAACTTACTTCAACATTTAAATTAATTATTTATCCCTCGTAATATAAATTATATAGTAAAGAAAATATATACTTTTGTATTTTATTTGTTTCAAATAAAATACAAAAGTATATGTTTTGTACTGAATGCTATAAACATCAGCTGTAAATGAAAACACAACTACATAAAATTGCATTAATTTCTAGATTTAATACACTATAATTAATAATTAAAGACTACAATAACTATCCTCATTTTGATTAAATGAGAAAAACTCATTAAGTATCGAAAGATGTATCATTTAGTGACAACTTATTGCTTGTGTAATAGATTAGTAATACTACATTATTTCTAATACTAAACCCCTAATACTTTGCTTTCCCTATTTGTAGTTTTCTGGTTTTGAGGTTAATTTAGTATTTATTGTTTTTCATGAAAAATATTTATGTGTGTGTGTGTATTTTTGTGGTAACTAAGAACTTTATATTTTAATATGTTTAATTTAAATTATTTGTAATATTGATATATTTAATTTAATGTAAAGAGCAAGATAACAATCAATTCCACATTGGCATAGTAAGTACTGTTCAGAATGAAGACCATCAAACTTTATTGGTACCTTTGACATTTGAGCACTACAAACATCTATAGAGTCTGGTTACCCACTCGTCTTCTTTAATTAAAAAAAAATTTTTATATAATATAAATATGATCAAGTATCGAATGGGTCAACGTGGTTCCGAAAAACTTGTAGTTAGTTGTTTCAGTGACAAGCAATAAAAGTGGTGATGACGGAAACAGAGTTCTTAAGCAACATAAGTAAGAGGGAGTAGTTGAAATCAAAAATAGCACATGAGAAGGACCGTCGTTGCCGGTGGATGTTGGTCACAAGTTGTTGGCTGACGCTTTTGTATCCTTCCCAAGAGCTGCTATACAGCTGATGAGTGGTGTTGTCTTTTCCCCTGCGAACACTTTCAACTGTCGCTATGCTGATGGCAAAACAAACAATTTGTGGTAACCTGAAGGATACCCATACCTTATACATTTTGTTTAACAAATGTGCTTCTATATTTATCAGTGGAACAAGTACTTCAATCATCAACCGTTACAATGTGAGTTCCACCTGAACTGTACTGTTTATGCTGTGTTCAGTGTAAGTCAAAGAACCTTGAAGTTCTGTCAGAAACATCCTCTTTTTATCCATCTCAGTCTGTGCACTAATAATCCTACGCTTTCGTCGTCCTCGAAGGCGCCCTCGACAAGTCGAATGTCTTAAGGTACTTATTTTTTGTTCAATTTCATTAGTTTCAGAGAATCCTTTAGTTATTGCATTTTGAATAAGTAAACCCTTTGTTTGGTAAATTATGAGAATTTAAATAAAACTTAGTTGTGAGCTACAGGATTGAAATATTGTAATATATTGTGTAAAGGATAGTGAATTGTTTCCACCGGATATGTTTTTGACCAAAAGTATTGACTGAAAAACGACTTGAAGGATCATAAATGCAAAGGATATTATTTTTAATACGTTATTTCCTGATAATTACAGTTTTGTGATTCCAATGTCATTTCGATAGCTTCCAAATTCAGAACGGCAGATATTTTGGTTTTGTAATCCCAAATCCCGCTGATCAATTGACGGGTAATATTGTCAAAACGACTTTAATCACCATAGCATATAAACTATCCGTTGATTCGACCGTCAGCTTTGTGTAAAAGTATATAATGATATCTACTCCATACACTAGCAACAGAATGACTGCGTAGGAAATTTTAATTTGCATTGCTCAAGTGTCTTAAGTGATACTGTACTCGTACCAATGATATTTTCACATAAAAAATATTTAAATTGACCTATATTTACATCCATTTAAAAAAGGAATATAACTTTTTTTTTTTTTTTAACTTCACTCGCCAGTTCACATGGGCCTACAGGCCTGTGCGTGAACTTTATTCACGAGTGAAGTACCGACCGTTGGCTCTGTGGGGATTCGAACCTTGGACCTTGCCCTCCGCAGTCCGAAGCCTTAGCCACTGAGCCACCGCACCGGCAAAACCTTACGAGTGGTTCGATAGTCTGCCTGGCTTGTGGACTGGTTGTTGTGACAACTCTACATTGACCTAGAACCTGGCTTGTGGACTGGTTGTTGTGACAACTCTACATTGACCTAGAACCTGGCTTGTGGACTGGTTGTTGTGACAACTCTACATTGACCTAGAACCTGGCTTGTGGACTGGTTGTTGTGACAACTCTACATTGACCTAGAACCTGGCTTGTGGACTGGTTGTTGTGACAACTCTACATTAACCTAGAACCTGGCTTGTGGACTGGTTTTTGTGACAACTCTACATTGACCTAGAAAATAGTTGGAATAATGCGTTTGACTAATGTAATATACAAATCAAATAATTTGCATTTTGTCACCAAAGACTGTTCACTTTCTTCCTATAAGTAATAAAAGAATAAATCGTATTTATCATTATTGTATGTGAAATGTTATTTTGTTAAAACAATATCAATAAATCGATCTTACATACTAAATGTTACTTGATAAAAATCGAGAGATACGTTTTAATGAAATGACAAATATAATCTTACTTTAACAAATTTGTATCATTTTAAATTTTAATTACCATTGCTTTTAAATATTTTTTTAGACTATAAACCGAATAATTTAATATTACCTGTAAATACATTAAAATACAACATGATTTCATAAAGATAGAGAAACAACTATTTTCTGTATCTTAAACATATAATAGTTTAGGTATTTTCAGCTTTACTATCATACAAAAATATCTACATAACTATGTCTACAAAAATCTCTGTAGTTGACACACAACCAATGATGTAGCCTTTATTAAACCGATCGACTCTATAAATCTTATTTATAACGCTGGACGAAGATATAACAGTTAGACGAAGTCTATAAAAGTTAGACACAATAGATAGACGTTTCTTTATTTGTATGATGTTTAGAAAAAAAGGTGAAGTTAGGGGGCCATGGGCCATTCTTACACCCATTCTTTTTTTTAAGAGGTCTCAAGAGTTAAAGGGGCTTTTGATGGGAGAATTCATAGCAAGATGAATCTAATTAATTACCTACCGTCAATCAAGGTTTTATCTGATATAGGGAAATGTTACAGAAATATGCTTTTATTTTTGTTTCTTATTGTTGCAATTGTTATCATTCAGTGAAAGTATTTGTCTTTTTCTATCCTTAGGTTCTGTGAACAGCGGATGCTGGCGATGGCTTCGTGTGGGTCACGAGAGGGAATATCACATACGTTTCTTATATTAACCCAAGTCTACCTGCTGCAATCTGCCACCAGATAGCAGGCACACTTGATTATGCAATTTACTTTGCTCCTGAAAATGTAGTTATCGTTGGTGATTTCAATGCCAGAATGTTGAAATACGCAAATAGCTATATGTGACAAAATTATTTATTTATGTCACTATCATGCCACCGTAGGTATAATCTATAGTAGCTCCCATTATAAAGTAGCAGTTTACTTCTATTACTTTAAAATAAAAATTTATTAGTATATGTGTGGCACGTAAAAATTAGGGGGAAAAGATCAATGATTAACACGTAATAGATATATTTTTTATTTTCTCAACAACTACTCATCCACACTAATATAAGCATTGAACGCAATTTTGGTGAACGCATGAATTTCCATATTGTACAACTAAATCACTTGACTAAAATAAAACAAAAAGCTAGATATAAATCGTTCTTATCATACATACATTATACATTGAGTACAAAGTAGTTGTTACGTGGCCCGAATTTCAATTGATTTAATTCATATTTCAGATTTAGAAAGACAATTTCAGGCTGATAATCTCACTTTAAAAAAAAAAATAATTACCTACATATATTTTAATGTTTATATAATTAAATGTAGTTCAATTGTAGTTCTATAACCATTGAACCTAGTTGTTTCTCCAAAGTGCAATCACAGTGGTCATGACGAAAACAGAGTTCTCCAGCATGACAGCTAAAAGGGAGTAGTCGAAATCAAAAAGAGAACATGAGAAGGTGCTTCGCCTCCGGTGGATGTTGGCCAGAAGTTGATGTCTGATTTTTTGGAACTTTCCCAAGAGCTGGACAGCTGGTGGTACGTCTCCTCTTTTCCCCTGCGAACACTTTCAACTGTGGCTATGCTGATGGCAAAACAAACAATTTGAGTTAATCTGAAGACTAACCCTTTCACATAAATCTTCCTTGATAAGTATGATCCTATTATGAACATTGGAACAACCACTTCAATCATGATTCGGTACAATATGATTTCGCTGAACTTTGCTGTTTAAGTTGTGTTCAGTGTAAGCCAAAGAACCTTGGAGTTCTGTCAGAAACATCCTCTTCCTATCCATCTCAGTCTGTGCACTGATAATCCTACGCTTTCGTCGTCCTCGAATGCACCCTTGACATGTTGAATGCCTTAAGGTACTTATTTCTTGTTCAAGTTCATTTGTGTCCAAAAATCCTTTAGTTATTGCATTTTGCAGAAGCAAAACCTTTGTTTGACACATTATCAGCGTGAACAACAAACTTAGTTGTTCGCTACAAAATTGAAAACTGGTAATATGTTTTGTAATGGATAGTGAAATATTTCCACCAGACATATTATTGACTACATTGAACGCCTGTGATACGACATGCAGGATCATAAATCCAAAGGACATTTTCTTGAATAAGTTCTTTCCGGGTATGATTACGTTGTGCGATTCCAACCTCCTTTCGATAGCTTCCAGATTCAGAGTGGTGGAGATTTTGGTTTTGTAATCCCTGATTCCACTGATTAATGAATACACTGGTAATATTGTTAAAACAACTCTTATCGTTTTAGTATACAAACCTTCCGTTGATTCTACCATCAACTGATTGTAAAAGTATAGAAAGTTTTCTACTCCATAAACTAGTAACAGAATGATAGCATAGGCGATTTTCACTTTGCTTTGTTCAAGTGTTGTGAGTGATACTGTACTTATACCAATAATACTTTCAAACAAAAGGGATATCTAAACTGACCTAAATTCAGATCCATTTTATATTATACACACACACACACACACACACACACACACACACACACACACACACACACACACACACACACACACACACACACACATATATTTATACATATATGTATATCTATATTATATAGATATACAGATATTAATATACACCTTTTCAGTGGTTCGATACTCTGCCTGGCGTAGACTGGTTGTTGTGATAACTGGTTGCCTGGACAACTGTGCACTGACCTAGAACATTGTTGGAGTGAGGTGTTTTAATCAGTCAAACTATTGACATTTTGCCAGCAATAACAAAGTATATTAGTATAGCTAAACTAATAGTCTATGAAACACGAGATATTACATTAAAAACAAGAAATATTTATTAAATAAAAATTTTGAAAATATAAAGCTATATTATAGTTTTGGGATTATGGTACGGTTTTATTAATAAGTATTTTTTTAAATAAATAATTTAACAAATAATAATCACAATTTTTAATTTATGAATAACAATTATAACGACTGCTCATTCAAGCTTGTATTAATCATTTCTTTGACTAGGAGCCACTTCAAACACCTCGCGTACAACCCCGTCACTCACTGTGCCCGTCTAACCTTGGCATCCTGCCGGGTGATAGATTGACCTGCTACACAACGTCCTTTAGTACTAATAGGAGGCTCAATAATTAGTAGGACAACTGTAACAAGTAAAATAGTTTAATGTCCAATTCCTTTACAGTGGTTTTAGGTGCCACGTACTTAATACCATTTTGTGTGTGTAGGGGTGGGTAGGCCGGTCTATACCACTGAACATGTGGTCGTGGATGGATGGGTTTATACCACTGTGCGTTTAGTGGTGGTTAAGCGGATCAATATCACTGTACGTGTAGGGGTGGATGGATGGTAGGTCAATAACACTTGACGTGTAGGGGTGGGTGAGTGAGTAAACAATACCTGACGTTTAGGGGTGGGTGGGTAGGTCAACTCCGCTTTACTGTAGGGGTCACTGGATGGGTCTATACCACTGGTATTGTAGGGGTGGACGGATGGGCCAATATCACTGTACGTGTAGGGGTGGATGGGTGCGCCTTTACTACTGTACGTGTAAGGGTGGGTCGCCGAGTCAATAACACTTGACGTGTAGGGGTGGGTGGGTGCGTCTTTACTACTGTACGTGTAAAGGTGGGTCGGTGAGTCAATAACACTTGACGTGTAGGGATGAGTGGGTGATTAAATAATACCTGACGTTTTGGGGTGGGTGGTTGGGTCGATTCCGCTTTATTTTAGGGGTAGTTGGGTGGGTCTATACCACTGGTAGTGTAGGGGTGGATGGACCGGTCCATACCACTGAACATGTGGGCGTGGGTGGATGGGTTTATACCACTGTGCGTTTAGTGGTGGTTAAGTGGATCAAAATCACTGTACGTGTAGGGGTGGGTGGGTGAATAAATAATACTTGACGTTTAGAGGTGGTTGGGTGGGTCTATATCACTGGTCGTGTAGGGGTGGATGGACGGACCAATATCACTGTACGCGTAGAGGTGGTTGGGTGCGTCTTTACTACTGTACGTGTAAGGGTGTGTGGGTGAGTCAATCAAATCAAATATTTATATTGCAATGACATTACAAACATTTATAGCAATGGTCATACCTATCTAAAAATATAAAACATCCATCCTACATCAAAGCCTCTGTCAATTATACATAATTTATGGTTGCAGTCATACCATAATCACTCATACCCAATCCCCACTTCCGAAACCGGTTGTCAGTCTTCTGGTTATGCGGTTCCCCAGTAGTATGCCATAAACTCGTCCACACTATAAAATGTATGAGACAATAAACATCGTTTAAGACCAGTATTTAACACCTTGAGCGTTGGGGCATTCTTAATTGAATCCGGCAACTTGTTGACAAAACGAACACCTGCGTGTGAGGGCAAGCGTTGGTGGACTACCGTCCTGTGGTTCCCAGTTCAGTAGTTAATTTTGCCTCTCGTGTCGTGTGTATATATGTCTAGGCACTTGTCATGACACTTTTAGAGATGCAAAATAAGGTTGTTTCCAGTATGTAAAGGCTAGGCACTGGTGGCACAGTGCTGTAGCCCAGCTACACGGGGACAAAGTGTTTGGGAGATTGTAGGCGATAGGTTCCATGCTCGGACCTCTTAATACCGACACGGCGTCCTCTCAAAGGTTGCCATCAAAGTAGACACTACTAGAGAAGTCTGGAGTGTCCGTGTTAAATGGTAGTCAAGGTTCAGATGTTGTGTAGTGAAGAGAACTGAGTGTCAGACTTGTCAGTTAGCTGAAAATCAGACCAACACTATGTGGTTCGGATTCCACGTAAAGCTGTAGGTCCCATTGTAGCTCTGGCTATTGGGCTATTAATAAATAGTCCTTTCTGAGCTAAGTCGAACTCAAATAGTAACAATGACTACACTCGTTCATCTACACTCATCACACTCATTCATTCCTCATATTCGCGCATATCTCTACGATCGGCGTCTTAGAGATGAATAATGAATAATGAACAAATGTGCTAAACAAATAACAAGCATGTAAATTGCCAATTATTATTGAGTATAAGAATAAAACTGTGCAAACTAAAGAAATATTTAGTCCTTAAAAATTACGTATCAATGCAATTACTAACTAAAGTAAATAAGAAATTAGGATTAAATTTATTGAGTCACTTATTATATGTATTTCCATAATAAATATATCAGATGATTCATATAAAATAAAAATAAGGATATATTTAAATCAACAACATTCACTATTTAAATACAATTGTTTTTAACAATAAGTAACTTTTTTTAACAAAAACTTAAAAGATATATTTACCTAATACCAAACGTGTGAACACTTAATACACACAGTATCTACTGAAGTCAAAACCTAATATTTGGTTATTTTCCAAAATCTTCAGTTACTTTTCCAGGATGCAACAATAGTGGTAATGACAAACATAAAGTTCTCCAGCATGACGGCCAGAAGGGAGTAGTCGAAGTCAAAGAGGGCACAGGAGAAGGGTTTTCGACTACGGTGGATGTTGGCCAGCAGCTGATGTCTGAGCCTTTTAGATCCCTTCCGACAGCTGGATAACTGATGGAATGCCTTTTCTTTTTCTCTTCGTACAATCGCAACTGACAATACAAAAAAGATGAAGAAAAATATGAAAACTAATTGTGCAGCATTTCTCAAAAGTCCATGTACTTCAGCATATGACAGCATAAATAATACAGGCATCAAAATTTCAATTATAAGCCGACACAGTATCATTTGTATGCACATATTGCTGTTAATGTCGCGTTGTGTAAAATCCAAAGATCCTTGAAGTTCTGCTAGGAACATCAATTTTTTTTCCATATCAGCTTGCAGAATGTCAGTCCTAGGTCCATTATGTCCTGTTCGTCGCCTTCGTAATGTTGAGGGTCTTGAGGTATTTATTTCGAGTCCACTCTCATTGACATGGATAAAGCCTTTTGTGATTGCTTTTTGTACGATCAATATTTTTGTTAGATACATTATTGATACAAACAGCAAGTTTAATGTACAACCACAGACTAGGCATGTGGTTATATACTTTGTAAATGAAAGAGAATCATTGGGTCCAAATGCATTGCCTATGAATATTACAATATGCATAACCCCATTTGTAATCACCAGGGATGTAACGATTGCCTTGAACCAACCATTTCCAGTAACTCTAAAACCTTGAGCCTCTAATCTCTCTTCGATTGCTTGGAAGTTCATGGCAGCTGAGATTTTTGTTTTGTAGTCCCATATTCCATTGAGCAAAGAATAAACACATAAGGTGGTTATAAGAGATCTTCCCAATTGAATATACATGGGTTCCATTGATTCGATGGTAAGCTGTCCGTGGACGTAAAGAACAGTTTCCACTCCAAAAACTAGTAACAAGAAAACCGTGTACGCAACCGATATTTTGCTTTGTTTCAGTGTTGTTAGTGAAACTGTACTTGTGCCGATCAGAGACTCGTATATAAAATTGTATCTGAAAAGACCTAAACGCACTTCCATTTTCTAAAGTTTACATAACAAATGTCATACGATATTTAAAATGGCGATAAAATACTATGTTACTGATGTCTTCCAGGTTCGTCCATTTTTATAGTTTATAATAAGAATGACATCGACTAGCTTTCTGTCACACAAAAGAAAGAGAATTGGTACGCATTTAGGATTATGAAGGCTTTATTAGGCACTTAATACATTACCTGGAGTGGCTGATACTATTTGTTCACGTGGCAGATGATGAGACAACTTGTTGTATTAGTGTTAACGTATTGACATACTGTCAGCATTGATGAAGTTTAATATATCTTTTTGACATTACCTAGTTTTCTTCCTGACTTTATTATTCGTAATGCTAATTTTTCATAATGCATCTGTAAATTTCATGGATACTGGAGTGAAGAATTATTGAATTATGCAAATATCAATTATATTCAAACTAATTTGAATACCCATGTTGTTTTTTGTCTGTTTTTAAAACAATGCTATAAACAGTATGAAAATTTAAGACAAAATATTTATCCTTACATTCAAATGAAGTGATTTATAAATATTTAGTCCACATATTATTTTTCAGTAATCAATGGTTAAAGGGGTACTTTGAGGAAAACCCCAATAGGAAGTTTGTTAAAATATATGTGAAAACAATTTTAAATGTTTAGAATACAAAACGTAGAGTTGAGGAAGACTTAAGCAGTCTTTAATTTCAAGCTTGCCAAGGTATCACTCGTAAATTGTAAGTAGCTTTTATTTTTGGTTTATAACCTAGAATATACTCGTGTTAAATATCCTTGTTTCTTAACGTTAAAAAAATGACAATTTTAAATCAATCTTGTTATTAATTAAACTGTTGTTAAAATACATTTTAACTGCAATGTATAAAGTCTACACAACCGGTCCAATAGTGACGGCTTCACTGTACACGATATGGTTTTAACATTTTATTGTACCAAATTATTAAGTAACTAAATAAGGATTGGGTTTGCTTTCAGACGGGTACGAGTCTATGTGAAGATTTGAGTTGGTGGATCTTTCTTGGAGTTTCCAGTTTTTGTTCCAGTGTTACTTGGAGTTTATCGTATATGGGAGAATACCATTCGTCAGTTTAGGTATATTCCATTATAATGACAGTTGTAAATAGTGATCAGAACAAATTAGTATTTATAGCAGGAGCTACTACAAGATTAACTTTCATAGTGTTGGTAAATTCTTGGATCTCATCAAAACGCAATAAAGAATTATCTTGCTGAATGTGGTGTTTCTGTTGTATGTTAAAACAAGTGAATGTGGTATAGGCCTAGTAAGCCCAATTCATAATATAACATCCAAACACCGGGCTATCTGTGGCCTCCACGCTGTGTGTGTGTGTGTATATATATATATATATATGTATATATTATTAGTTTAAAAGTATTTATTAAATGTACACGTTTATGTATCGTTAGGGATAGAAATCTTAAATTAAATTGTGAAATTATAAAATTAACAATGAGTTATAAGTTGCAACTTTTAAATCTGTATGCTATGAGTTTTTCGTATTGCCATAGCAAGTATACCGTAAACGTATTTATTGTATACATATTTTTTATTAATTAACCAATTATTTTAGTGTTATTTTATACTTAATGTATAAGAAGAGAATACTATTCTACAATATTCCAATATTTGTTGTTCAGTGTCTGTCAACAGTTTAAGGACACTACCTTAATAGTACAATATTTGTTGTTCAGTGTCTGTCAACAGTTTAAGGACACTACCTTAATAGTACAATATTTGTTGTTCAGTGTCTGTCAACAGTTTAAGGACACTAACTCAATAGTACAATATTTGTTGTTCAGTGTCTGTCAACAGTTTAAGGACACTACCTCAATAGTACAATATTTGTTGTTCAGTGTCTGTCAACAGTTTAAGGACACTACCTCAATAGTACAATATTTGTTGTTCAGTGTCTGTCAACAGTTTAAGGACACTACCTCAATAGTACAATATTTGTTGTTCAGTGTCTGTCAACAGTTTAAGGACACTACCTTAATAGTACAATATTTGTTGTTCAGTGTCTGTCAACAGTTTAAGGACACTACCTCAATAGTACAATATTTGTTGTTAAGTGTCTGTCAACAGTTTAAGGACACTACCTTAATAGTACAATATTTGTTGTTCAGTGACTGTCAACAGTTTAAGGACACTACCTTAATAGTACAATATTTGTTGTTCAGTGTCTGTCAACAGTTTAAGGACACTACCTTAATAGTACAATATTTGTTGTTCAGTGTCTGTCAACAGTTTAAGGACACTACCTTAATAGTACAATATTTGTTGTTCAGTGTCTGTCAACAGTTTAAGGACACTACCTTAATAGTACAATATTTGTTGTTCAGTGTCTGTCAACAGTTTAAGGACACTACCTCAATATTCCAATATTTGTTGTTCAGTGTCTGTCAACAGTTTAAGGACACTACCTTAATATTCCAATATTTGTTGTTCAGTGTCTGTCAACAGTTTAAGGACACTACCTCAATATTCCAGTATTTGTTGTTCAGTGTCTGTCAACAGTTTAAGGACACTACCTTAATATTCCAATATTTGTTGTTCAGTGTCTGTCAACAGTTTAAGGACACTACCTTAATATTCCAATATTTGTTGTTCAGTGTCTGTCAACAGTTTAAGGACACTACCTTAATATTCCAATATTTGTTGTTCAGTGTCTGTCAACAGTTTAAGGACACTACCTCAATATTCCAATATTTGTTGTTCAGTGTCTGTCAACAGTTTAAGGACACTACCTTAATAGTACAATATAGACTTTAGTCCCTAAACTTTTACACAATCTAATGATATTATGCTACTGTCATATAGCCCATGAAAACCCAAGTTTGTTTAAATCAATTTAAATCCTGTACCTTTACAACGGATCCTATAGATTTTTCTGTTTGAAAAACCGACCTAAAAACATAAAATTTAGTACTTCAAAATATATAACTTGAGAATGAATAAAACATGACTTGTGGTTTTCGGTATATAGATAGGCTATTAGTTAAAGAATGTTTAGCTGGTATTTGAAAAAATTAAAACAAATCTGATAAGCGTATCACAAGCTTATTTTTTTGGTTTAATTTTCCATTTAAAAGTTCCAACCATTGTAAGATACCTATTTTCATAATTTAGCAATTGTATTGTATACAATCTTCACGGCCATATAGATCTGCATAAAACAACTTTTTTTTCACTATTTGTTCTATGAACAGCTGTCAAATCTTACTTTACACTGTTTTAGGTTAGTGTCATGTTTACAAATTCTATATTGGAACAATCCAAAATCTTATGATACAGTTATTTTTATAAAATATTTTTCTAAGACCAGCTAAACATTCATTAACTAATAGCCTATTCATATACATAAAACCATTTGTCCACTTTTATCCGTTCTCGAGTTATATGTTTTTTAAAACAAAATTTTATGTTTTTAGGCCGATTTTACAAACAGGAAAAAAATCTGTAGAATCCATTTTAATAAAGATACAGACTTAAAATGTGTGCCAAAAAATTTGGTTTTTAATGTGCTCTATGACAATAGGATAACATCATTAAATTTTGCAAAAGTTTAGGGACTAGATTCTATATTGTACTATTAAGGTAACGTCCTTAAACCTTTGACAGACATTGTATAATACTACATACGCTAGCTGTGTGTAGTTTTAAATGTAAAAATACCAAACATGTATTTATAGTCTGTAAATTTTAGTTCTTACTCCTTGACGTTTCTTAGTGTTAAGACCTCCTAAGTGGCTTACAAACATTTATGATGTTAAAGATATATCCAATCAATTTATGGGTATGAAGGTTACTAAACACGCGTGACTCGATCGCTGGAGAGAGTATAATGATAATATAAATTTGAAACATTACACTATAATATATTATTTATATAATTATTTTATTGTGTATTAAACATTTTGTATTAAGTTGCCGTCTGGATTTATCATAACAAATACTTCTGTAAATAAATACCTCAGCATTGAGTTCAGGATGAGTATTTATTCCTCCCCATTAAACAAAGCCACGTAAAGATAGTTACAGACTGAATGAACGCGCCCCTTGCCTAACGCTGGTTCGCAGGTGTGCTACAGGACGTATTGTAGCACTATTGTGCTATTAAGTTGCATTATAATGATGACGTTATTACATATTTTCTATATAAGGCCTTTTTTTACATATAGCAACACTTTTTTAATTGATACTTTGTTTAACAAATCACTGAATGTTATTTAATTGATACATTGTTTAACAAATCACTGAATGTTATTTAATTGATACATTGTTTAACAAATCACTGAATGTTATTTAATTGATACATTGTTTAACAAATCACTGAATGTTATTTAATTGATACATTGTTTAACAAATCACTGAATGTTATTTAATTGATACATTGTTTAACAAATCACTGAATGTTATTTAATTAATTTGTGAAAATTAACCTTGTGTAACTTTACTACTTATTTTCCCTTGAAAATTGTTATATCTATATTATAATATCATGTCATATACTGTGTTAAAGAACACGTCATGTTAGCATAAGAAAAAAATAACTACTGTGTTTATCAAGGAAAATTTCAGTTCCACATGAACATACACCAAGAGTTTACAGTTGAAATACAATACACATAAAGTGCTTTATTTCATTTCGATATTAAACGTTTTGTACGTTTATAAAATATACAAAAACTGTTAAATATTAGTTTGTGTTTAATTTTAAATGTGTACTACATAAATTCATTAGGTCACATACGTTAGTTGTCGTAATAAACATGAAACCACCTTCATTATTTTAGATACTACATGTGACGCATGGTTGTACGCTGGACGAATCTGGGTTCAATCAAGTCTGTAACTATCAGTAGTAAACGCTGGTAGTATTCTATTTTGAAAATATGCGGCAATTTATAATATTTATGATTAAATCTTGTTATTACAGTCAGTGTCTCTGACAATGCGATGTGCAAGTGACGCTCCATCAAGGCCATCAAGCTACTTACCTTCGGGCTGTAAATATAATAACCAGTTTTAATTAAAAGTTTCCACAAGAAAATGAGGTACAAACTAAGTAGCTGTTGATGTCCAAGATTGTATCGTAAACCTCCAAGATTGTATTGGAAACCTCCAAGATTGTATCGGAAACCTCCAAGATTGTATCGGAAACTTCCAAGATTGTATCGGAAACCTCCAAGATTGTATCGGAAACCTCCAAGATTGTATCGGAAACCTCCAAGATTGTATCGTAAACCTCCAAGAGTGATTTGCTTTTATCACTCAAGTTGTTTATGAAACAGTAGATTCATTATTCTCAGAAACTCGTAACTTTAGTTATAAACAATTTTTATTGATATAAACTATCACTATGTTTCAGGAAATTTATTTATGTCAATATGTTTAGATTAAACAAGAAAATGCACTTAAAATACATATTAGATCAAATTTTTACTCAATTCCATATTTTGAAAATTTGTATGATTTTTATTTATTCAATTCTATTATCATTTTGAAGTGATTAGCATTTTTATTTCTAATAAAGAAAAAACTGATGTCCTACTATTGTACTCGTATGTTCGTGCCAGCTGATACGAAGGTCGTAAAAATACTACTGTCCATACTATCTCAACAGATTTAGTTAAGGAACATACAGAAAGGACAGTGGTTACATCATTAAATTAGTATATGATTACTTGGTTGATATATTTTAAGTTTACCTCTTTTTACTATAGATTTCATTAGTTTATGAACACTTTAAACCATACAAGAAATCCTAAGATCTTATTGTGTCATAAAAACGACTGTTAATTCTCTTGCTACTTAATAATAATCTATTTGACTTCAGAAATCTATATATAAAGCTGTTATTCAGATTGCTTTTGGTATTGATAGTATATTCATACAAAGAAACTGTTTTGATAATTTTGAAATGTTTAACCTCTATTTGTGTAATTTTGAAGTCGATATTTGGGCATCAAGGATAAATTTATATGCAATAATCCTAAGCAAATATATATTGGAAAACACGTCCCTATACGAAAAAGATAATGTTTACCTTATTATATTCTTCAAAAATATTGATCTTAAATGAACCCTATCTAAATGAACCGGTCTGTATTACGCTCTTACTTATACAAACATATTTAGTATAATTGCCTATTTATGTTTGTGTATAGGCATAGCTACTAACCGAACAATCAATACATATATAACAAAACTTAT
This sequence comes from Stictocephala bisonia, assembly GCA_035578905.1. Lineage (NCBI taxonomy): Eukaryota > Metazoa > Arthropoda > Insecta > Hemiptera > Membracidae > Stictocephala > Stictocephala bisonia. Next base: position 24,430 of record JAQJVL010003580.1, on the reverse strand, counting down.
AGATAACTAATTGTATTGTAAAAAGACGTTTGATAACAAATACTTAAAAATATAACACAATTTTTATCACACAACTTAAATTATATACGTTTTGGCCATAATTTACATATCGTCCATAATAATGATAAATGTTACTAAAATGTATGGAAATAGTACGTTTATACCCTGTAAATGAACACAGCAATGCATTTTTAATGTGCATAAAAAGTGTTACAAACTATTATAGAATGAAGAATTTGGAAAATGCAAATAAACTTATATAGACATTATTATTGTATTTAAATGAAATGAAAATTGACTATTAGATGGATTCCGAGTCATCTCTTCCGTAAGAGGAGACGAACATTCTTCTCCGTAATATCAAGTCTCCTCAGCTAATTGACTTTATTTGGCGGAGTCCAAGCCATCTCTTCCGTAAAAGGAGACGAACATTCTTCTCCCAAATATTAAGGCTCTTCAGCTAATTGACTTTATTAGGTGGAGTCCAAGTCATCTCTTCCGTAAGAGGAGACGAACATTCTTCTCCGTAATATTAAGGCTCTTCAGCTAATTGACTTTATTAAGCGGAGTCTAAGTCATCTCTTCCGTAAGAGGAAACGAACATTCTTCTCCGTAATATTAAGGCTCTTCAGCTAATTGACTTTATTAGTTGGAGTCCAAGTCATCTCTTCCGTAAGAGGAGACGAACATTCTTCTCCGTAATATTAAGGCTCTTTAGCTAATTGACTTTATTAGGTGGAGTCCAAGCCATCTCTTCCGTAAGAGGAGACGAACATTCTTCTCCGTAATATTAAGGCTCTTTAGCTAATTGACTTTATTAGATGGAGTCAAAGTCATCTCTTCCGTAAGAGGAGCCGAACATTCTTCTCCGTAATATTAAGGCTCTTTAGCTAATTGACTTTAATAAGCGGAGTCTAAGTCATCTCTTCCGTAAGAGGAGACGAAAATTCTTCTCCGTAATATTAAGGCTCTTCAGCTAATTGACTTTATTAGGTGGAGTCCAAGCCATCTGTTCTGTAAGAGGAGACGAACATTCTTCTCCGTAATATTAAGGCTCTTTAGCTAATTGACTTTATTAGGTGGAGTCCAAGCCATCTCTTCCGTAAGAGGAGACGAACATTCTTCTCCGTAATATCAAGGCTCTTCAGCTAATTGACTTTATTAGGTGGAGTCCAAGCCATCTCTTCCGTAAGAGGAGACGAACATTCTTCTCCGTAATATCAAGGCTCTTCAGCTAATTGACTTTTTTAGGTGGAGTCCAAGTCATATCTTCCGTAAGAGGAGACGAACATTCTTCTCCGTAATATTAAGGCTCTTCAGCTAATTGACTTTATTAGGCGGAGTCCAAGTCATCTCTTCCGTAAGAGGAGACGAACATTCTTCTCCGTAATATTATGGCTTCTCAGCTAATTGCATTATTAGCTAAGAGCAATTAAACATACATCAAATATTGCTTTTTAAATTGTTATTGTTTATTATTAATAAATTGTGAATCGTGTGAACGAGAAGCACAACAGAAACCTCAACAAAAATTAATTCGTTTGACTGAATTTACAAAAAACCAGAGTTTAACATTGTTATTTGAACAAATTTAAAGAATCAATCGTTGTAACAATAATTGTTTTTGAACAACTGAAGGATGTTATTTAAGTGTAAAAATGCACGATGTTATACTCGTAACATACACATAATAAGCTAGCCAGGAGAAGAGCCCTCGAACAGTAAGCTGGAGTATCATAACATTATGATGACACTTTAGCCATAATTTGCCTCTTATATCACCTTTACCTCTATAAATCACTCAATATAGCACGGTGTCATTTATAAAGGTAAATTATTTTCATAACATTATTATAGGTAAATTATTATAGCAACTAAACATATTATTATAAATACATAAATCACATTATTAATACAATTGTATCACTATCACTATTATATAAAGTTTGATTGCGATCACTTACTCATTCAGTAATTGCAATCAACTGAATTGCATTTTGAAGTGTCCACTTTGAAGTGCACAATTGTATCCAGTTTGAATTGTTGAACAATTTTAAATTTTATAATGAAGATAGATCTAACCATATCGATTAAAAATAAATGCAATAATTCTCCAATAAATAATGTTTTTTTGCAATTCAAAAATTCCCCTTGAACACTAAAATCAGCCATAGCCGTACACAGCATAGTTTTGTTCAAATGGTAGGTTTTTATTTATTTATTTATTTATTTTATTTTCATGCTCCAATACAGGTACTAGACCCAATTACATTGAGGCAGTTCATACATTTATACATTATTCTATCTTGTGGGAGGTTTACAGCATAATCATACAATTAAACCTATGTCTATATAAAGTCTTATCACTAGGCAACAAATATAAATTCTAACAATTAATCAAAACAAACAACGATATAAATATAATAAATGGTACAATGAGAAGAAAAATATATATATATACAAATACAACAATGATCTAGACTGTTAAAGGCACATTTTACATTAAATATATGAAAAAAAATAGAAGGCAAATAATAAACATTTTTGCGAAAAATAAATTATTTAGTTAATGGGACTTGAAAAACATTAGACATTTATATTTAAAAGCCCTAACTGTATCCAGAAATATGTCTATTTCGATCCCCGCTGAAAGCATCGAATTATAATCCCTCATCATCCGGAAAAGAGGCAAGGATGCATGAGCAACAGTGCGAACATTTGGCAGTAGGAATAGCTGTTTGTTCCTGGTACCAAAGTTTGGGACTCTGAAGCAGACACTCTCCAAGCCGGCCGAGTCATCCACCCTCCCCCTGACCAGGCCCCACAGGAAAACTTGACCCATCACCAGTCTCCTTTGACTTAATCTCTCAAACCCAAACATATCCAGCAGCTCACTGTATGGAATTAAATAGGTGTATAGGCCTACATTAAAAGACTTATAAAAAAGATATCGTAAAAATCGTTTTTGGATACGCTCAACCTCATCTTCATAAGTTGAATAAAATGGATTCCACACAGGAGCCGCACATTCAAGTCTCGACCTGACCAAGGCTCTGTACAGTAAGATTAACGTTCTTAAACTTTTGAAATGTTTCCCTTGCCTAATAATAAACCCCATCATTCGGCTTGCACCAGCAATGCATTTACATATATGTACTGAAAACGATAATGTGCTATCCAAATAAACACCCAGATCTCTCACTAAGTCCACTCTTGACAGAGCAACACCATTTAGATGATAATCATTTTTAATGAAAATCTTAGATCTAGTAAAAGTCATAACATTACATTTTAATACATTAAAATTCATTTTGTTGATTTCACTCCATTTATATACACTATCAAGATCTGCCTGCAGTCCAATAGCATCATTCTGATTGTATATTTGTTGAAACAGTTTTAAGTCGTCCGCAAAAAGTAAAGCTTTTACAGAATGCACATTCTCACACAAATCATTTATCATAATTGTAAATAAACAAGGTCCCAGATTTGAGCCCTGAGGTACACCTGATTGCACTATAAAAGTTGACGACTTTTGCCCTTTGTAATATATGAACTGTTTCCTATTAACCAAATAAGATGTAAACAAGTGAATTAGACTATCAGACAAACCATAACAATGTAATTTTTTTAACAAAATCAGATGATCCACCCTATCAAAAGCCTTGGCCAGGTCAAGAAATATGGCGTCTGTCTGGGTCATTGAGTCCAAACCAGATGATATATAGTTAGTAAAAGACAATAAATTCGTGTTAACTGATCTACCCGGAATGAAACCGTGTTGACTGGGTGAAAGGTATTTACTGAAGTGATGAAATAAATACCAAATAACAAATAAAACTAATTTTAAGACACACATATGGCATATAATATTTTACTGGTAGAAACGAGGATTATAGTGATTCCATGTGGTTACACCTAATAACTCAAACAATGTTTATGTGAAAAACTCGTTTTATGTAACTTAAACCCGTGACACAACATTTTAGAGCTACGATGAATAGACATTTTTAATTTTTTGGTCATGTCAGTTTGACCAGCGTTAAAAAGTATCGTAACCAACCAAAATTAATTAACGAAAGAATTAGTACATTTTTACTGTACATAAATATTTACAGTAGTGCTTAAATAACGGTTAATATTACTGATAGGGCTTAAATTGTTAATATACTGATTTTTGCATGCGGAATTAAATTAAATTTATTTAAATTTCACATTTCAAATGGACTTTATTCTGATCATTAAATTATTTATTTCTAAATCCATTTAAATTACGTGGTGTGTTTTTATGGCTATATTTTACTATCATAATATTTTTAAAATGATGATGCAGTTTTAGTATTTCCATAACCTGTATGTAATAAATAATTAGTGATACCATTAATAGAATACTACAAATAGTTTTCTAAATAATAATAATAAGTAGCAAATAATATAATTATTGCTACTGTTAAAAACATGGGCTTATTGAGAACTTTCTATAAATATTTGTCGTTAATCTTAACAATTAAATACTGTAAATATGGAATAATTTCTCAAACTAAATTGCAGGTTACATTTTAAGTCCTAATGTAAAAAAAAACATGTTTAGTAAAAATTTCCTTATTGTTCCATTTATTAATTTGGTTGAAATATTTTTAAGGTAGTCAAACATACCTGACCAAAAAAATGCTAATATGTCAAACATTTATGTAACAAATTTTTAAAGAATTAAAAATACGATTTGTTTTTATATAATCACTATTATAAATTCATCATTCCACAATCCATATGTCTTTTTGATACTGTTGTAATCCACCATTCTTTCTGTAAATATCAGTATACAATATCTACCTAATCATTATTTTGAATATCTAAATGACTGTGTAAAAAACGCATGTATTGTTCCGTTGTACCACCCGTGTTATTTTATGGACAATTTTCTATTTTAAACCTCCTAAAAAGTACCCTTAATTATTTTAATTTTTTAGGGTCCTCATTCAATATTATACACAAAAGAAAATTAAATATTAAAAAATTATTTTATTTGATTACATTTATTAGGAAATAAATGAAGACATCTAAGAAAAGAAGTTTAATCCAACAAATATTTGCAAAGCAAATAAAAAACATGTTTTAATTGTTATCTAGAAGGCCCCATTTGACCCATTTGAACAGTTTGTGGGAGTTTAGCATGCAGGAATTTCGGCTTTGTGTCAGGGGTCAACTTGTGGCTCGCTGTTTGTACTAATAGTCTACACACAAATATTAAGCTACAATGATGTTAAAAGTACGACGCAGGATGTTTCTAAACTATTTGTTCAAAAGTACTAAATATATTTGTCCATATGCGAGGATATTACAAGCTGGAAAAATATGTTCTCAGTGATCATTCGGCACGTAATTTAATTTTTTTGTTATGAGTTTATAATTGACAATATTTTATAAATCTACCTATAGAGGTTATTGATACATTTTAAAAAGTTTTTTTAGCAAAAATTTAAGGAATACAAATATTATTTTTTATTTATTTATATTGATAGGGTTAAAAGTGTCTCAGGTCATACATGGGTAACATTTGCAAATACACGGATTTGTCATTATCTATTTATTTAATAAACCTCCTTTTATAGGTCAACATGATAGTTAAATTATTAAAGGTTTACAGTAGAAAAAAAACAATAAAAAATAAAACAAGTAGCCTATGTTACAATTAACCAAACTAGAAGATGCTAGTTTATAATATTTATGATATCATTCAAATAAAGTAAATGTATATATATTCTTCCTAATACTAAACGACTCTACAAGCATAACAATTATGTAAAATCTAATCTTTTGTCAAATAACAATACGTATCACTATTTGATTGTGTTACAATTTATTATATTTTACAATGTTTTACACATAATAATAAAATTTAACTGGCAATTAGTAAAAAACCAAAACTGAATATATTTATGCTGAAATAAAAAATCGAATGCGATTGCTTTATGAATAGGTTCAATAAAATTTAAATAGTAACACTCATTAAGGTTTAGCATATACATAATTATATTATGTTGTTTGTAGCAAATACAATCCATTGTGATGCAATTTTATTTGATATATTGAAAACCAACCATTGACAACGACTACAGTTAAATCTCAAAAGCAGTTGAAATTATTTAACATCATTAAACTATTTTATGATATTTCCTGACGAAAAATAATATTTCGCTGCCTAGTGAGATTTGAACAACAATCGAAAAAATGATAGTTGACGCTATACCATTTAGATAACTAGTAAAATGATAGTTGACGATATACCATTTAGATAACTAGTAAAATGATAGTTGACGCTATACCATTTAGATAACTAGTAAAATGATAGTTGACGCTATACCATTTAGATAACTAGTAAAATGATAGTTGACGCTATACCATTTAGATAACTAGTAAAATGATAGTTGACGCTATACCATTTAGATAACTAGTAAAATGATAGTTGACGCTATACCATTTAGATAACTAGTAAAATGATAGTTGACGATATACCATTTAGATAACTAGTAAAATGATAGTTGACGCTATACCATTTAGATAACTAGTAAAATGATAGTTGACGCTATACCATTTAGATAACTAGTAAAATGATGGTTGACGCTATACCATTTAGATAACTAGTAAAATGATAGTCGACGCTATACCATTTAGATAACTAGTAAAATGATAGTTGACGCTATACCATTTAGATAACTAGTAAAATGATAGTTGACGCTATACCATTTAGATAACTAGTAAAATGATAGTTGACGCTATACCATTTAGATAACTAGTAAAATGATAGTTGACGATATACCATTTAGATAACTAGTAAAATGATAGTTGACGCTATACCATTTAGATAACTAGTAAAATGATAGTTGACGCTATACCATTTAGATAACTAGTAAAATGATAGTTGACGCTATACCATTTAGATAACTAGTAAAATGATAGTTGACGCTATACCATTTAGATAATTAGTAAAATTCATTACAATGCCACTCACCAGCTCACATGGCCTATATTAGTGGATGCTATTCAAGAGTGCAGTACCAACAGTTAGATTTGTTTCGATTCTAATTTTGAGACTTGTAAATTCTCCAATCCACACAGTCCAAAGTCTTAACCATGCGGCACCACACCGGCATTTCCTTTTAAACGTGCAATTTTCCAAAGATGTATGCAGTTTACTTGTGGTTAATTATACAAGGCAGAAAAATATGGAAATGCTTTAACAAATTTTGTAAGACTTCACTTGTATATCATCTTAGATACAAAAAACATACATTTTGACGTCATTAGCGACATATCATCTTTTGAGGGGGACGACCCGTGAGGAGTTGAACGAAAATCTTCAGTGTAAGCCTAGTTGGAATTCCGTGTCAAATGAAATGTCTAATGAAGATAAATTAACTGTCATAAACTGGATTTCGATCATCTTTTACAGAGTAGCGGTTATTTGAATTTAATGACAAATAAATTTAGTCATTTTGTCTTGTGAAGTAATAATTTGTATGCCTATGGATATTTTTTCAATCGATAATTTTATGATTTAATTTTTTGTAATAATTAATTGTATTCCCCATAAAGTGTAGTTTTTGACCAGAATAATTTACTTGAATCTATGTAATCGTGGAGAAGTAATCTTTATAAAATTAATTACTCTTAAATTTAAATTAATTCTACTATGGACTGGATGAATATTTAGAAGTCCGGTTTGCGGTAATTAATTTCAATTTAAATATATATATTTAGACATTTCATTTTATACAATATTTTACCCAGGCCTACATTGACGATTTTCGTTTATCTCCTCCCGGGCCGCCCCCCTCAAAAGATGAAGTATCGCTAATGGCGTCAAAAAGTAGGTTTGTTTTGTAGCCGCGATGATGTACAAGATTTCTCTTTTACAAGTGAAGTCATTCTATGTTGAAGATGGAGCTGTATTGGTTTTCTTTATATAATTGTTAAAAATAAGACAATTTAAACCAATAAAAACATTATTAGTGAGGCCTTTCGATAGCAAGGCTACCATCGTCAGACACATCACAAATAACATATACAAAATACAAACACTTTTTGTATATTTATTTGTGATGTGTCTGATGATGATAACCTTGCTATCGAAAGGCCTCACTAATAAAGTTTTTATTGGTTTGAATTGTCTTATTTTTAACAATTATATAAAGTGAAGTCATACTAAAAATGTGAAAGCGTTTCCATATTTTTTCCACCTTGTATTAAACGTATAACACTACCCTCCACCATCGAATGGAATAATCGAATTAATTTAATTATGTCGCGTGTTTATTCAATACGAACAATCCATGCTTACTATTCAAAGTTTTATATACTTTGAATGCGTAAGGTTACTAATTAATGTTATTATCGTTAGATAATATAAGTTTTCCAGCACAATAATTCCATTCTACACAAGAGCTGTACTCATAGTAGTTTGGGTAATTCTTTATAGTTGTTGTATAAATTAAAAACTTTTATTATATAAGATTCCTAAAAAACCTTTTACGAAGGATTGCCCAACTCTTTGAGCTAAGGTATTGTTGCCAAACATTTCATTATGACAGGCTTAAAAATATAACTAAACATTTTTTAATATATTGCAGTCACATACAAAACAGTCACACTAAGAAACTGTTTTTTTATATCTGAAATGTATTCAAGGTCAATACTATTTTAATATTCTCAAACCTAATTTTGATATAGTAACGTTGGTTTGTAATTTTTACTTGAACATATTGATTACACATTCATTATTTTCATAAACATTCATACAATATATACTGTACTTCGGTTGCTATTATATGCGGTTATAGTATAACAACGAAACTCTCTTGCTTGTAGCTACTACTGATAAATTAGATTCTAAGGTAAGGTTTCGAGTCTACATTAGTCTAAAGTATGAAGTTTTTTTCGTAAAAACTGTTTAACATTCCCTTCTTTTGTATTTATATTTAGTATTTTAACTAAATCCAGAATTAATAAATGGTATTTTTGTATTTAGTTAGCTTTTTTAGGTGCGCTAATAACTAATTTCTCGACAACTTCAATTATTTCATAAGTTGAATTTCTTCCAAAGTACAAATATCTTAACAAATAATAAGTAAATAAGCTAGTAAAATGTAAATAATAATTAAACAAAAATGTATTGAATTTTAATACTGTGATATGGTGAACTTAAAAATTAGGGTTGCATAAGTTAATTTTCTAACTATAACTTGATTAGTTATCACGTAATGTTATATATAGACCAGTAAACCTATATACAGGTGTTATAATGCACATTCGAGTAGCTGCATACAGATTCTCTGGATAGACTATTTCGTTATGTAACTAGCTATTCTGGTTTAACTATAACTTGATTAGTTATCACGTAATGTTATGTAATAGACCAGTAAACCTATATACAGGTGTTATAATGCACATTCGAGTAGCTGCATACAGATTCTCTGGATAGACTATTACGTTACGTAACTAGCTATTCTGGTTTAACTATAACTTGATTAGTTATCACGTAATGTTATGTAATAGACCAGTAAACCTATATACAGGTGTTATAATGCACATTCGAGTAGCTGCATACAAATTCTCTGGATAGACTATTTCCTTATGTAACTAACTATTCTGGTTTAACTATAACTTGATTAGTTATCACGTAATGCTATGTAATAGACCAGTAAACCTATATTCAGCGGTTATAATGCACATTTGAGTAGCTGCATACAGGTGTTTTGAATAGACTATTACGTTACATAACTAGCTATTCTGGTTTAACTATAACTTGATTAGTTATCATGTAATGCTATGTAATAGACCAGTAAACCTATATTCAGCGGTTATAATGCATATTTGAGTAGCCGCATACATGTTCTCTAAATAGACTATTACGTTACGTAACTAGCTATTCTGGTTTAACTATAACTTGATTAGTTATCACGTAATGCTATGTAATAGACCAGTAAACCTATATTCAGCGGTTATAATGCATATTTGAGTAGCCGCATTCATGTTCTCTAAATAGACTATTACGTTACGTAACTAGCTATTCTGGTTTAACTATAACTTGATTATTTATCAGGTAAAGGTATGTAATAAACCAGTAAACCTATATTCAGGGTTTATAATGCACATTTGAGTAGCTGCATACATGTTGTCTGGATAGACTATTACGTTATGTAACTAGTTATTCTGGTTTAACTATAACTTGATTAGTTATCACGTAAAGGTATGTAATAAACAAGTAAACCTATATTCTGGGTTTATAATGCACATGTGAGTAGCTGCATACATGTTCTCTGGATAGACTATTACGTTATGTAACTAGTTATTCTGGTTTAACAATAACTTGATTAGTTATCACGTAATGGTATGTAATAAACAAGTAAACCTATATTCACGGGTTATATTGCACATTTGTGTAGCTGCATACAGGTGCTTTGGATAGACTATTACGTTATGTAACTAGTTATTCTGGTTTAACTATAACTTGATTAGTTATCACGTAATAGTATGTAATAAACAAATAAACCTATATTCACGGGTTATAATGCACATTTGTGTAGCTGCATACAGGTGCTTTGGATAGACTATTACGTTATGTAACTAGTTATTCTGGTTTAACTATAACTTGATTAGTTATCACGTAAAGGTATGTAATAAACAAGTAAACCTATATTCAGGGGTTATAATGCACATTTGTGTAGCTGCATACATGTTCTCTGGATAGACTATTACGTTATGTAACTAGTTATTCTGGTTTAACAATAACTTGATTAGTTATCACGTAATGGTATGTAATAAACAAGTAAACCTATATTCACGGGTTATATTGCACATTTGTGTAGCTGCATACAGGTGCTTTGGATATAGACTATTACGTTATGTAACTAGTTATTCTGGTTTAACTATAACTTGATTAGTTATCACGTAATGGTATGTAATAAACAAGTAAACCTATATTCACGGGTTATATTGCACATTTGTGTAGCTGCATACAGGTGATTTGGATAGACTATTGTGTTATGTAACTAGTTAATCTGGTTTAACTATAACTTGATTAGTTATCACGAAATGGTATGTAATAAACAAGTAAACCTATTTTCAGAGATTATAATGCACATTTGAGTAGCTGCATACAGGTTCTCTAAGTAGACTATTGCGTTATGTTACTAGTTATTCTGGTTTAACTTTAACTGGATTAGTTATCACGAAATGGTATGTAATAAACAAGTAAACCTATTTTCAGAGATTATAATGCACATTTGAGTAGCTGCATACAGGTTCTCTAAGTAGACTATTGCGTCATGTAACTAGTTATTTTGGTTTAACTATAACTTGATTAGTTATCACGTAATGGTATGTCATAAACAAGTAAACCTATATTCAGGGGTTATAATGTACATTTGAATAAATGAATAATGAATAAATGAATAAATGATTTATTTTCCAATTAATAAATATATAAAAATCAACATGTGCATGGTTTGGAAAATGACTGGCCACGTTTACTAGTACTATGGCCAGTTCTACAAAATATAAAACATTTTTAAAAACATAATTTACAATGTGAGTCTAGCTGCATGGAACTTAATAAAATGACATATAAACGCCCCTGTGGTATGTGTGGCATCTTAGGAGCATGACAACATGAAACAGTATTAATGGTAACTAAAAACATATTTACAATTTAGTACATAATTTATAAGAAATTCTAAACAAATAAAACGGTATTTTTAACATCTAGTTATATATATGGTACTTATAAATTGTTATATTAATAGTAATTTAATATTTAAATGATGCCTACAAAGTGAATTAATACAATAGAGAAGAACTTATCAAATTTAATTTTTTACAAGTCAATATCACCAATACAATCATTACTGCAAAACATCATTTAGGAACTCTATATTTTGTAGAGAAAAAAGCCAAGCAATAAGATTTTTACAGAATTTTTTCAGATTGTTGGTGCTTTTTACCTCATCTGGTAATTGATTGAAGTATTTTGGACCTAAATAATTGAAAGAATGGCGATAAATTGATCTGTTAATTTTAGGCAATCGGTAGTTTCGATTTACGTTAAAGCGAGTCTGATAGTGTAAATTAAATCCCTTATCTCCACTTCTAATAAAAAATAATTTGAGTACTTTGAAAATGAAATGATGCTGAACAGGCAATATCCTAATTTGTACAAATAAGGGGAATGAACTATCTCTTGCGTTTTTCTTTAATATTATGCGCAGAAAATAATTCTGAGTGACTCTGAGTTTGTCCATCAAGAATTTGTATGTACCCCCCCAGCAAGCACAGCCATACTGCAATTTTGAATTTATTAGTGCACAATATAAAGATCTAAGAAGCAATGTATTACAAAAGTGTCTTAAAAAATAAAATTTTCTTATTGACAGTCTTAGTGAGTTATTTAACTTGACAATGTGCTGCTCAAAAGTTAGCTTTTCATCAAAGATGATTCCCAAATATTTTATATTTTTAACTTTCTCTAGCGGTAAACAATTGCAAAAATCCAGATTACATATCGTGGAATGAAATTTCACAGGGATAGGTATGTTGAAACCAATGAAGTCAAAATTTATGTATTTTGTTTTGTTTACATTTATTTGCATTCTATTAGATAAGCACCATTCCCTCAAAGTGAGAAGGTCTTTGTTCATTTGTTCACCGATTATGAGTTCATCTTTATGTGCATAAAAAATGGCAATGTCATCAGCAAATGCATTTATTGTACCATTAAATTTTAAGTTTAACAGATCGTTGATAAATATCAAAAATAAAATCGCAGAGGACGCTGATCCTTGCGGGACACCTGCCATGACGACATGTATGCCACTATAAACATTACCAACCTTAACTTGTTGCCTTCGGCCCACAAGAAAGGTTTTAAACCAATTCAATGCAATACCTCTTACACCCACAGCTTCTAGTTTTTGCAAAATAATATCAAAATCGACCATATCAAAGGCTTTTCTAAAGTCGATATATAATCCTGTAGTTTTTTGCTTTGAGTTTAAATTGTTGTATAGTCTATTCGATACATCCAGAAGTGCATCTTCAGTTGATTTGCCTTTGATAAAACCGTATTGACATGGATTGAAGAAATTTAATTTGATTAGATACTCCTGGAGTCTTTTTATCATTGTTTTCTCAAACAATTTAGAGAAAATGGACAGTAAACTAATTGGTCGTATATTGTCTAATTTAATTGAATTACTATTTTTTTTAATAGGTACTATTGAGCTAAGCTTTAAACTCTCAGGGAAAATTCCCTTACTGAAGCTATTGTTTATGAGAAAGACCAAAACTGGAGCTAGCTCATCAATTACATGTTTCAACAAACGTACATTAATCTTATCAAATCCGGTTGATTTTTTATTCTTAAAACATTTAACAATATTTTTAATTTCAGCTTCATCTGTGGGGGTTATAAAGAATGAATGTTCGTAGACACGTAAAGGTGGAAGTGTAGTTGAATGGACTATGTCTGGGCGGTCAGACTGGATTGCGATAAGATAGTCGTTTATCTTATCAGCAATGACAAGACAATCCTGGCTAACTTCACCTGTTGGCAATTCAACTCGGTCAAACGTTTTATTTGAACATCCGCCTGTCAGGTTATTAATAATTTTCCATTGCTCAGATGTATTACCTTTACAATCATCCATCAATTTTGAATAATAGTTATTCTTTGTAATAGTTATAATATTATTTAAGTTGGTGGTATATTTAATAAAATATTTTTGGAATGTCATATCATAAGGCCTTCTTTTGGAAATTCTATATAATTTTTTTTCGTGTTTTAAATCTATGGAGTATATTCGGTGTTATCCATGGATTTATTACCTTGGCCTTTAACAACTTAGAACTACCATCTATTGTTTTGCTACTACTAACTATACAATTATTTAATATATTGCTAAATCTACTGTAAGCAATATTTACATTGTCCACTGCATAGACTTCATTCCAATTTATTTGTTGTAGGTTAGCTTTAAGCAACTTAAAGTCTACAAGATGTTTTTCTGTCTTAGAGCTATTATTAATATTAGGAGGATTAGTACCAAATGATCTAACTTTACCAGTATCAAACGTGAGGGCAAGTATACAGTGATCAGTAATTCCATGGTCAAAAACAGCAGATTTGTAATTATTTATATATCTGCATCTTATAAAAATGTGATCTATACATGTAGAAGAAACAGCTGTAATCCTGGTAGGTGAGTTAATTAAGGATAGAAAACCATTACTGTGCAGTAAGTTATTATAACTATTTGTTATAGCATTGTTATTGTTTAGGTTAATGTTAATGTCACCGATATAAATTATATTATTATTTATTGATTCAATTTCTCTGGTTAATTCTGTTAAAAAAATATTCTCAGAAACATTTTGTAATCTATACAAACATAGTAATTTAAATGTGTATGAGTTAATTACAACGCTTAGAAGCAGTGCATCAGCAGATGTCATATTCAAACTCCTCACAGAGTCAATTACAATGTGATTGTCGATGTAACAAAGGACACCACCTGATCTGTAATCATCGTTACAATGAGCATACAACCTGTAACCATCAAGTTGATACAAACATAACTCATCTGTACTTATCCAGATCTCACTCAATATAACAATATTAACTTTGTGACTTAAACTATTTATTTGAACTAAGAGTTTATCAAAATTTGACCTCATACTTCTAATATTTGTATAGATTAACCTTATCCCATCTTTATAATCTTTAAAGAAATTATTTATATCTGTATCAATTAAAAACGATGTGTTATTATTATTCATTAACGGAGAAACATGTACTTATGAATCAAACTTATGCATTTAAAATAGAATAAATATATCAATATATACAGCAATAAATATACCATTAGATACATAATTATATCCATATACAACTTGTATTGATAGTGTAATATCATTGAATATAGACGGTAACCATTGGAATAAAATTATTATATAATAAGGGTATCCCTGTTCAGAGTCAAAGGTATGGCCCATTTAGGCATTTTTAAGATTCTTAATATCCTCATAATTAAGTATTTTCTTACAACTTTCACCTTGTCTTCTCCGAACAAAAAACTTCCCGTCCCGGAACCAGGCGTAAGCATAGCCCACTTCCTTACATTTAGCCTTAAGATCTGATAAGAATACCTTGTTTTCAGGGGATAAATGTTCGTTCAAATATACTCGCTGTTGAGGAAACGCCTGATTGATGTCTCTCGCTGTCAGTCCTCCCTTCTTCTCCTTGTACTTTCCTAAGACGGTGTCCCTTGTAGATCTTCGTACAAATCTGACAACTATAGATGGTGTTCTATTTCTTTGGAATGTCGGGACTCTATGGGCAGCTGAGATGTCCCCATCGCTGATGCCCACTCCAACGGAAGCTCCAATGTCCTTTATCAAGGCCATGATGTCTTCATTCGGAGTTACTGGTAGTCCGCTTATCTCTAAGTTGTCTTTTCTAGAGTATTGTTCCAGTGTTGTAATCTTGTCTTTCAGTGTAGATACTTGACGAGTAAGGCCAGCATTTGCAGTTCGAAGATCTTCATTCTCCTTTTTTAGTACAGTAAATTCCTCTCTCATCTGCTTCATGAGATTATTAGACTCGTCTATTTTGTCAGAAACAAACTTGACAGCGTCAGACAGCTCAACAAACTCGTTCCTGAATCCTTTCAGCTCCGAGAAGATTTCTGATTTCATTTCTTCAAGCACTCTCGTAAGGAAATCCGTGGTAATTGCCTGACTTGTTACCGAACTAACACTACTATGGGTGGATGATGTATTTCGGCAATCTTTACATTTCCAGTCGCGTTGGGAACGTGTCTTAACACCATCCATGTCATCCTTAATACATTTAGCATGAAACACCCTCCCACACTTCCCGGCACATTTCACACTGTCCAAATCAGAGCACTGATGATCACACATACCACAGTTGGACGACATTATAAATAACAATAATAGCTTGTCATAAAAAACTGTAAAGTCGAACACGCAGGTAATTAGACAGCTCGGCTTGCACGGACGTGTTAGGTAGGAGCGATACGGCGATGTCTTATCTGCACGGCCGCTACAACCAGACATTTGAGTAGCTGCATACAGGTGCTTTGGATAGACTATTGCTTTATGTAACTAGTTATTGTGGTTTAACTATGACTTAATTTGTTATCACGTAAAGGTATGTAATAAACAAGTAAACCTATATTCACGGGTTATAATGCACATTTGAGTAGCTGCATACAGGTGCATTGGATAGACTATTACGTTATGTAACTAGTTATTGTGGTTTAACTATAACTTGATTAGTTATCACGTAATGGTATGTAATTAACAAGTAAACCTATATTCAGGGTTTATAATGCACATTTGAGTAGCTGCATACAGGTGATTTGGATGGACTATTACGTTATGTAACTAGCTATTGTAGTTTAACTATAACTTAATTAGTTATCACGTAAAGGTATGTAATAAACAAGTAAACCTATATTCAGGGTTTATAATGCACATTTGAGTAGCTGCATACAGGTGATTTGGATAGACTATTACGTTATGTAACTAGTTATTCTGGTTTAACTATAACTTGATTAGTTATCACGTAAAGGTATGTAATAAACCAATAAACCTATATTCAGTGGTTATAATGCACATTTGAGTAGCTGCAGACAGGTTATTTGGATAGACTATTACGTTATGTAACTAGTTATTGTGGTTTAACTATAACGTGATTAGTTATCACGTAAAGGTATGTAATAAACAAGTAAACCTATATTCAGGGGTTATAATGCACATTTGAGTAGCTGCATACAGGTGATTTGGATAGACTATCACGTTATGTAACTAGTTATTCTGGTTTAACTATAACTTGATTAGTTAACACGTAAAGGTATATAATAAACAAGTAAACCTATATTCACGGTTTATAATGCACATTTGAGTAGCTGCATACAGGTGATTTGGATAGACTATTACGTTATGTAACTAGTTATTCTGGTTTAACTATAACTTGATTAGTTATCACGTAAAGGTATGTAATAAACAAGTAAACCTATATTCAGGGTTTATAATGCACATTTGAGTAGCTGCATACAGGTGATTTGGATAGACTATTACGTTATGTAACTAGTTATTCTGGTTTAACTATAACTTGATTAGTTATCACGTAAAGGTATGTAATAAACAAGTAAACCTATATTCAGCGGTTATAATGCACATTTGAGTAGCTGCATACAGGTGATTTGGATAGACTATTACGTTATGTAACTAGTTATTGTAGTTTAACTATAACTTAATTAGTTATCACGTAAAGGTATGTAATAAACAAGTAAACCTATATTCAGGGTTTATAATGCACATTTGAGTAGCTGCATACAGGTGATTTGGATGGACTATTACGTTATGTAACTAGTTATTGTGGTTTAACTATAACTTGATTAGTTATCACGTAATGGTATGTAATAAACAAGTAAACCTATATTCAGGGTTTATAATGCACATTTGAGTAGCTGCATACAGGTGATTTGGATGGACTATTACGTTATGTAACTAGTTATTGTGGTTTAACTATAACTTGATTAGTTATCACGTAATGGTATGTAATAAACAAGTAAACCTATATTCAGGGTTTATAATGCACATTTGAGTAGCTGCATACAGGTGATTTGGATGGACTATTACGTTATGTAACTAGTTATTGTGGTTTAACTATAACTTGATTAGTTATCACGTAAAGGTATGTAATAAACAAGTAAACCTATATTCAGGGGTTATAATGCACATTTGAGTAGCTGCATACAGGTTATTTGGATATACTATTGCGTTATGTAACTAGTTATTCTGGTTTAACTATAACTTGATTAGTTATCACGTAAAGGTATGTAATAAACAAGTAAACCTATATTCAGCGGTTATAATGCACATTTGAGTAGCTGCATACAGGTGCTTTGGATAGACTATTGCGTTATGTAACTAGTTATTCTGGTTTAACTATAACTTGATTAGTTATCACGTAAAGGTATGTAATAAACAAGTAAACCTATATTCAGCGGTTATAATGCACATTTGAGTAGCTGCATACAGGTGCTTTGGATAGACTATTGCGTTATGTAACTAGTTATTCTGGTTTAACTATAACTTGATTAGTTATCACGTAAAGGTATGTAATAAACAAGTAAACCTATATTCAGCGGTTATAATGCACATTTGAGTAGCTGCATACAGGTGCTTTGGATAGACTATTGCGTTATGTAACTAGTTATTCTGGTTTAACTATAACTTGATTAGTTAACACGTAAAGGTATATATATAACAAGTAAACCTATATTAAGCGGTTATAATGCACGTTTGTGTAGCAGCATACAAGTGCTTTGGATAGACTATTGCGTTATGTAACTAGTTTTTCTGGTTTAACTATGACTTGATTAGTTATCACGTAAAGGTATGTAATAAACAAGTAAACCTATATTCAGGGTTTATAATGCACATTTGAGTAGCTGCATACAGGTGATTTGGATAAACTATTGCGTTATGTAACTAGTTATTCTGGTTTAACTATAACTTGATTAGTTATCACGTAAAGGTATGTAATAAACAAGTAAACCTATATTCAGCGGTTATAATGCACATTTGAGTAGCTGCATACAGGTGCTTTGGATAGACTATTGTGTTATATAACTAGTTATTGTGGTTTAACTATAACTTGATTAGTTATCACGTAAAGGTATGTAATAAACAAGTAAACCTATATTCAGCGGTTATAATGCACATTTGAGTAGCTGCATACAGGTGCTTTGGATAGACTATTGTGTTATGTAACTAGTTATTCTGGTTTAACTATAACTTGATTAGTTATCACGTAAAGGTATGTAATAAACAAGTAAACCTATATTCAGCGGTTATAATGCACATTTAAGTAGCTGCATACAGGTGCATTGGATAGACTATTGCTTAATGTAACTAGTTATTGTGGTTTAACTATGACTTAATTAGTTATCACGTAAAGGTATGTAATAAACAAGTAAACCTATATTCAGCGGTTATAATGCACATTTAAGTAGCTGCATACAGGTGCTTTGGATAGACTATTGCTTTATGTAACTAGTTATTGTGGTTTAACTATAACTTGATTAGTTATCACGTAAAGGTATGTAATAAACAAGTAAACCTATATTCAGCGGTTATAATGCACATTTGAGTAGCTGCATACATGTCCTCTGGATAGACTATTGTGTTATGTAACTAGTTATTGTGGTTTAACTATAACTTGATTAGTTATCACGTAAAGGTATGTAATAAACAAGTAAACCTATATTCAGTGGTTATAATGCACATTTGAGTAGCTGTTACAGGTGCTTTGGATAGACTATTGCGTTATGTAACTAGTTATTGTGGTTTAACTATAACTTGATTAGTTATCACGTAATGGTATGTAATAAACAAGTAAACCTATATTCAGGGTTATAATGCACATTTGAGTAGCTGCATACAGGTGCTTTGGATAGACTATTGCGTTATGTAACTAGTTATTCTGGTTTAACTATAACTTGATTAGTTATCACGTAATGGTATGTAATAAACAAGTAAACCTATATTCAGTGGGTTTAATGCACATTTGAGTAGCTGCATACAGGTGCTTTGGATAGACTATTACGTTATGTAACTAGTTATTCTGGTTTAACTATAACTTGATTAGTTATCACGTAATGGTATGTAATAAACAAGTAAACCTATATTCAGGGTTTATAATGCACATTTGAGTAGCTGCATACAGGTGATTTGGATAGACTATTGCGTTATGTAACTAGTTATTCTGGTTTAACTATAACTTGATTAGTTATCACGTAAAGGTATGTAATAAATCAGTAAACCTATATTCAGTGGTTATAATGCACATTTGAGTAGCTGCATACAGGTGATTTGGATAGACTATTGCGTTATGTAACTAGCCATTGTGGTTTAACTATAACTTGATTAGTTATCACGTAAAGGTATGTAATAAACAAGTAAACCTATATTCAGGGGTTATAATGCACATTTGAGTAGCTGCATACAGGTGAATTGGATAGACTATTGTGTTATGTAACTAGTTAATCTGGTTTAACTATAACTTGATTAGTTAACACGTAAAGGTATATAATAAACAAGTAAACCTATATTCAGCGGTTATAATGCACATTTGAGTAGCTGCATACAAGTGCTTTGGATAGACTATCACGTTATGTAACTAGTTATTCTGGTTTAACTATAACTTGATTAGTTATCACGTAAAGGTATGTAATAAACAAGTAAACCTATATTCACCGGTTATAATGCACATTTGTGTAGCTGCATACAGGTGCATGGGATAGACTATTGCGTTATGTAACTAGTTATTCTGGTTTAACTATAACTTGATTATTTATCACGTAAAGGTATGTAATAAACAAGTAAACCTATATTCAGGGTTTATAATGCACATTTGAGTAGCTGCATACAGGTGCATTGGATAGACTATTGTTTTATGTAACTAGTTATTCTGGTTTAACTATAACTTGATTAGTTATCACGTAAAGGTATGTAATAAACAAGTAAACCTATATTCACGGGTTATAATGCACATTTGAGTAGCTGCATACAGGTGATTTGGATAGACTATTGTCGTTATGTAACTAGTTATTCTGGTTTAACTATAACTTGATTAGTTATCACGTAAAGGTATGTAATAAACAAGTAAACCTATATTCAGCGGTTATAATGCACATTTGAGTAGCTGCATACAGGTGCATTGGATAGACTATTGCGTTATGTAACTAGTTATTCTGGTTTAACTATGACTTGATTAGTTATCACGTAAAGTTATGTAATAAACAAGTAAACCTATATTCAGGGGTTATAATGCACATTTGAGTAGCTGCATACAGGTGCATTGGATAGACTATTGTCGTTATGTAACTAGTTATTCTGGTTTAACTATAACTTTATTAGTTATCACGTAAAGGTATGTAATAAACAAGTAAACCTATATTCAGCGGTTATAATGCACATTTGAGTAGCTGCATACAGGTGCTTTGGATAGACTATTGCGTTATGTAACTAGTTATTCTGGTTTAACTATAACTTGATTAGTTATCACGTAAAGGTATGTAATAAACCAGTAAACCTATATTCAGCGGTTATAATGCACATTTGAGTAGCTGCATACAGGTGAATTGGATAGACTATTACGTTATGTAACTAGTTATTCTGGTTTAACTATAACTTGATTAGTTATCACGTAAAGGTATGTAATAAACCAGTAAACCTATATTCAGCGGTTATAATGCACATTTGAGTAGCTGCATACAGGTGCTTTGGATAGACTATTGCGTTATGTAACTAGTTATTCTGGTTTAACTATAACTTGATTAGTTATCACGTAAAGGTATGTAATAAACAAGTAAACCTATATTCAGGGTTTATAATGCACATTTGAGTAGCTGCATACAGGTGATTTTGATAAACTATTGCGTTATGTAACTAGTTATTCTGGTTTAACTATGACTTGATTAGTTATCACGTAAAGGTATGTAATAAACAAGTAAACCTATATTCAGTGGTTATAATGCACATTTGAGTAGCTGCATACAGGTGCTTTGGATAGACTATTGCGTTATGTAACTAGTTATTCTGGTTTAACTATAACTTGATTAGTTATCACGTAAAGGTATGTAATAAACCAGTAAACCTATATTCAGGGGTTATAATGCACATTTGAGTAGCTGCAGACAGGTGATTTAGATAGACTACTGTGTTATGTAACTAGTTATTCTGGTTTAACTATAACTTGATTAGTTATCACGTAAAGGTATGTAATAAACAAGTAAACCTATATTCAGTGGTTATAATGCACATTTGTGTAGCTGCATACAGGTGCTTTGGATAGACTATTGTGTTATGTAACTAGTTATTCTGGTTTAACTATAACTTGATTAGTTATCACGTAAAGGTATGTAATAAACAAGTAAACCTATATTCAGTGGTTATAATGCACATTTGAGTAGCTGCATACAGGTGAATTGGATAGACTATTGTGTTATGTAACTAGTTATTCTGGTTTAACTATAACTTGATTAGTTATCACGTAAAGGTATGTAATAAACAAGTAAACCTATATTCAGTGGTTATAATGCACATTTGTGTAGCTGCATACAGGTGAATTGGATAGACTATTGTGTTATGTAACTAGTTATTCTGGTTTAACTATAACTTGATTAGTTATCACGTAAAGGTATGTAATAAACAAGTAAACCTATATTCAGTGGTTATAATGCACATTTGAGTAGCTGCATACAGGTGAATTGGATAGACTATTGTGTTATGTAACTAGTTATCCTGGTTTAACTATAACTTGATTAGATATCACGTAAAGATATGTAATTAACAAGTAAACCTATATTCAGCGGTTATAATGCACATTTGAGTAGCTGCATACAGGTGAATTGGATAGACTATTGTGTTATGTAACTAGTTATTCTGGTTTAACTATAACTTTATTAGTTATCACGTAAAGGTATGTAATAAACAAGTAAACCTATATTCAGCGGTTATAATGCACATTTGAGTAGCTGCATACAGGTGAATTGGATAGACTATTGTGTTATGTAACTAGTTAATCTGGTTTAACTATAACTTGATTAGTTAACACGTAAAGGTATATAATAAACAAGTAAACCTATATTAAGCGGTTATAATGCACGTTTGTGTAGCTGCATACAGGTGAATTGGATAGACTATTGCGTTATGTAACTAGTTATTCTGGTTTAACTATAACTTGATTAGTTAACACGTAAAGGTATATAATAAACAAGTAAACCTATATTTACGGTTTATAATGCACATTTGAGTAGCTGCATACAGGTGAATTGGATAGACTATTGTGTTATGTAACTAGTTAATCTGGTTTAACTATAACTTGATTAGTTAACACGTAAAGGTATATAATAAACAAGTAAACCTATATTAAGCGGTTATAATGCACATTTAAGTAGCTGCATACAGGTGATTTGGATAGACTATCACGTTATGTAACTAGTTATTCTGGTTTAACTATAACTTGATTAGTTATCACGTAAAGGTATGTAATAAACAAGTAAACCTATATTCACGGTTTATAATGCACATTTGAGTAGCTGCATACAGGTGAATTGGATAGACTATTGTGTTATGTAACTAGTTATTCTGGTTTAACTATAACTTGATTAGTTAACACGTAAAGGTATATAATAAACAAGTAAACCTATATTAAGCGGTTATAATGCACATTTGTGTAGCTGCATACAGGTGATTTGGATAGACTATCACGTTATGTAACTAGTTATTCTGGTTTAACTATAACTTGATTAGTTAACACGTAAAGGTATATAATAAACAAGTAAACCTATATTAAGCGGTTATAATGCACATTTGAGTAGCTGCATACAGGTGATTTGGATAGACTATTGTCGTTATGTAACTAGTTAATCTGGTTTAACTATAACTTGATTAGTTATCACGTAAAGGTATGTAATAAACAAGTAAACCTATATTCAGCGGTTATAATGCACATTTGAGTAGCTGCATACAGGTGAATTTGATAGACTATTACGTTATGTAACTAGTTATTCTGGTTTAACTATAACTTGATTAGTTATCACGTAAAGGTATGTAATAAACAAGTAAACCTATATTCAGCGGTTATAATGCACATTTGAGTAGCTGCATACATGTTGTCTGGATAGACTATTACGTTATGTAACTAGTTATTGTGGTTTAACTATAACTTGATTAGTTATCACGTAAAGGTATGTAATAAACAAGTAAACCTATATTCAGCGGTTATAATGCACATTTGAGTAGCTGCATACAGGTGCTTTGGATAGACTATTGTGTTATATAACTAGTTATTCTGGTTTAACTATAACTTGATTAGTTATCACGTAAAGGTATGTAATAAACAAGTAAACCTATATTCAGCGGGTTAGAATCACCATTTGTGTAGCTGCATACCTGTGTCTTGGATAGACTATTGTCGTTTATGTATCTAGTTAGTGTGGTTTAACTGACTGAATTGATTAGTTATCACGTAAAGGTATGTAATAAACAAGTAAACCTATATTCAGCGGTTATAATGCACATTTGAGTAGTCTGCATACAGGTGATTTGGATAGACTATTGTGTTATAGTAACTAGTTATTCTGGTTAAACTGATAACTTGATTAGTTTATCACGTAAGGTATGTAATAAACAAGTAAAAAAATTTATTTCAGGGGGTTAAAATTGCAATTTTGGGGGGGGTTGCTTTACAGGTGCTTTTGGAAAAAGGCCCAAATTTTTGTTTATAAACCCTATTTAAATTGTGGTTTAACTTTTAACCCGGTTTTGGTTTACA
>JAQJVL010003579.1:0-58340 GCA_035578905.1 Stictocephala bisonia | reverse complement strand
TTGATTGTGCACCATCTTGGAAGGAACATGTAAACACTCTCTAACAAAATATGTACAGGCATATATGTTATAAGACACCTTAAATTAGTAGGTACTTAAGTATCTGTCAAAGCTGCTTACTGTGCATTGGTAGAATCACAAATAATTATGTATGGCTTAATCGTCTGAGAACAACTCTGCTGGAAATCTGGTAAAATTGCTCATATTGCAAAACAAAAGACAATTTGGATCCCTTGATGATCTCAATCCCCAACAAAGCTACAAAGAAGCATTTTAAGCAAGTTTTTACTTGGGAATACTGACAGTGCCAGCACTCTTTGTATATGAAGCAGTTCTACATGTTGCCAGACTCAATATTGAAACCCACAAAAATTTGCATGACTACAACACTAGAAACAACTCCAGGTATGTACTCCCCCCCAACCGAACTGCACTCATAAAAAACCATCCTATGCTAGAAGAAAATTCCGAAATCAACTGCCAGAATCATTCTAAGAACTCCTTCTTAAGAGACCATTCTACAGCATAGAGGAGTTCCTGGAAACAGTAAAAACTTCAATATTTTTCCCAATAAAAAAATCTCACTCTATCATATAAATTGACTACCGTATATTACTGTGCTTTAAAACATACTCCTGCAGACGGCCATCTGCTACGGAGAAAATTGTCCTAAATGGCATGCCAAACTGTTTATAAACCATTCACTTCTTCCTGTTTTTCCACCCTTTCTATGCCGATTCTTATTCAATAATGAAGCTGAGGGGTTGAAGATTGAATGTGGGCGTAGTTTTACCTCCTTAATGCAGTCAACTAATCAGTCTTAGCTTAGCAGATACATTTAAATCACATTTACTTTCCTTAAATATAAAGATGGTATTTTGTGAATAGTTTTTAACCTGTGTACTGTGACTATGCTTATTTCACTTGTAATGTGGTCAATGGCAATAAAGTACTTGTATTTGTACAGTATTAAAATTTGTATTAATGCTTGACTGTGTTTTTTATGATTATTTTTAATGTTTATAATGGTTTTAATTGCCCCTCCCTCAGTAACATATTGAAAATACTTTACCTGGATACTTTTGTATTGGTGCTTTATGATTTATTTCAAGATATATATATATATATATATGACTGTATTGGTGAGATTTTGTTTTTCTGATTTGATTAGTGATTTTAATTAATTAGTGCAAAAAATGGCTGATCCAGATTTTTGTTAAAAAATACAATAAATCATAGTCAAACAAGAGAAGTAATTTCAAAGGAGTTTGAATTTATGAGTTCACAGTACAGTAGAACCCCGCAAATCCGAACCCCACAAATCCGAATTTTCGGCAAATCCGAACTGACGGGGATCGGAAACTTTTTTTTTTAACAAGTTAAAATATTGTATTCAGTAAATTTGGAGTCGCAAAAATGGGAATGAAATAACAGACAAAAACGTAAAAACATAATTTTAATTTACAAAAACACCTTCAACATCGTTAACATGGTTTATAATTGAACTTGAAATACAGTGAAGTAGAGTATAGTACAGAATGAATACATGAATACAATGTTAGATAAAATGCAGTATAAAAATATAAAAGATTAAGGTGTATTCTTAAAGAACTCTGTAACTTTCTTCTGACGCATAGATGTGTAGCGACTAGAAGTGGCAATGTTAAGCCATCTACGCATAAACATTACGTCAGCTGGTAACGCAGCAGAGTTCTACTCCACATATCGTAAAGCCACATCCAGGGCTTTAGTGGCATCTGCGTGTGACACTCGATCTGGTTGGGAAATTTCTTCCTCGCTTTCTTCGTCTTCATTAGGGCTTTGAGGTTGAACCAAATTTACGATTTCCTCATCATTGTATTCTTGGTGGCCATTATCGTCAACACCAACCCATTCTATGACATCATTTTCTCCAGCTTCTTCACATCCTGGAAGTTTTTGAACGACATCTAGGAGGTCATTTTGTAGTGGAGCTTGAAAATGCTGTTTCTTCAAATTGTAAATCTGGCCACAGCTTCTTCCACGACTTTTTAATCAAAGTTTCAGGACAGTTGTCCCAGGCTTCAGCCACCCAATAAATTACATCTTTTATCGTGATTCTTTTCAGGATGTCAGTGATGGAACTTTCTTCATCTGATAGAAGTGTTCGTACCAAATGTTTTCTATAGTAAAGTTTTATAAACTGCAGGACACCCTGGTCCATTGGCTGCAGTAATGGAGTGACATTTGGTGGTAAGAAAACAGCCCTAATTTCACCACATGTCAGTTCTTTTTCTGAAGGGTGTGATGAAGCATTGTCAAGAAAAAGTAATGCCCTGTTGGGTAGCCCCACTTCTTCATTGAATTTAGTCACCGAAGGAACAAATTGTTTTTCAAACCACTCCTTAAACAGAGCACTATTCATCCAGGCTTTCTTCTGATTTCTATAATACACAGGCAGAGCATCCATATTAACATCTTTCAAAGCGCGTGGCTTCTTTGAATTGCCAATAACCATCAACGGCAATTTGTTGGTTGCCACCACATTACAACAAGCCATTACAGTTAAACGTTGCTTGTTCATTTTAAAGCCAGGCGCACACGCTTCTTCGTTCGATGCTAGACTTTTACTAGGCAGTGACTTAAAATTTAATCCACTTTCGTCTGCATTATATATCTGTTGAGGTGAATAATTGTCTGTGATTGTATCTTTGAACTTTAGTGCAAATGCTTCTGCAGCGGTAACGTCTGATGACAACTTTTCGCCTGTAATTGCGAGCTGACGAACACCATGTCTATTTTTCCAGCGGTTTAGCCAACCATTGCTTGCAACAAATGACGGACTGCCATTCATACGTTCGTTAAGTTGCAAGGCCTTTTCTAGAATCAAAGGTCCACTTATAGGTACTCCCTTTTGCCTCTCCTGGCTAAACCATAGGAATACCGCTTCATCAAGACGATCATGAGCCGATACAGAAGAATTGTGTCGCTTTTGCAGTGCTTCTTCACTTGTACTGCCTGAAAACTTTTCAATTTTTGCCCTATTTCTTTTCCAGTCACTTATAGTGGCCTTACCTACTCCCAATTCCAAAGCTATCTTAGACGCACTTTCTCCTTTGTCTAATCGTTTTAAAACGTCCAATTTTTCTTTAATTGTACATGAGCTGTATTTTCGTTTAGTGGCCATTGTAAAGCTTATATAATCAGTTAAACACTTTTCAGTTGAGGGCACTGTATTGTCTTTTGTTGCAGTGAACTAAAAATAGAAACTGTGAGAAAACAATTTTACGTAGATCATAATACTGAATGGAAAAAATGGTAACTTTAATGTAGGCTATACTGTAGATCCGAACACCAGATCCTGTAGGCCTACAGTAAAATTGTTTTCTCACTTTAAACACTTGACACAAACACTCGCATAACAATTCACCACAAAGAAATTGATTCCCACTTTTGTAGGCCTATCGAAATGTAAAAAATATATTTTACTACCTACTATACTGTACTAATACAGTACAGTAGTGAATAATATTCACTACAGTATTAGTACAGTAGTAAAATATATTGTTATATTATATACAAACTAAACAAACTTCAATGAATTAACGAGACTAACGGCGGAGTATATACGACAGTGGCACTGACTTCACAAGACGGCTACTGAGCTACAACTGTAGGGAACTGTACGCCAGCGTTGCCAGGTAGAGGGGGAGTAGGTCAACGCCCTGTCGCCACGCCCTCAGCGCCACACATGCACAGACGGCATCTTAAACTGTCAGTTAACGTTGAACAACTTTGCTAATGTTAGTACAGTAACTCTATACGCTATTTTTCGGATAATCCCAACTTTTCGGAATCCGAACAAGCTGTCCCCCCAATTAGTTCGGATTTGCGGGGTTCTACTGTACTAAATAAAACATAATGTTTTGGGTATACCACTTGATTGTGCACCATCTTGGAAGGAACAAGTAAACACTATCTCTAACAAAATATGCACAGGCATATATGTTATAAGACAGAAAAAATATTCATCTGGCGAAAAAAGGCTTTGAGAATTATAAAAAAATGTAAATGATTTAGAATCATGTTTCCCAATTTTTAAAGAGTATCGTATAATGCCTTTTCCATGCTTATATATGTATCGATGTCTATTAAATGTAAAAGAGAATCTACAATCATTTAATGTTAGGAAAGACTTTCACCAATATCCCACAAGAAAGAATTTGTTATTGGACCCCTTACGTACCAGATTGCAAGTAACAAAAAACAGTCATTTAAGCATGCAAATTAGATTATTTAATAAGTTACCAGAAAGTGCCTGGACAGTTGACTTTAAAAAGTTTAGAAATATATTGGATAGTTGGTTTAAAGATAATTGTTTTTATTCTATTGAACAATATCTGGCTTGTGATATTAGTATTTTGCACTTTTAATTTTAATGTTTATTAATTTGTTTATATAGCATTGATGTTTATAGTTGCTCAACTACATCCTGTAGTTGTTTATTATGTTTGTAATTGTCATCATAATATATTTTATCACATACTCCATCTATTATGTTCATAATGAATTTATTTGCTACTGATAATGTAATTATTGACAAAGCCTATTGTACAACAGTTTGTATTTAACGGCCAATAAACATCTTGAATCAAAGCTCAGACTAAGCGTGTTTTATTCTGCAGAAAAACCTTGAGTGTTACTGTCAAGAGCTACAGAAGTATCTTTAGGTACACTACAGAAAATACACGACTAGAGAAGCCTGGGGTGTCTATGTTGAGTGGTAGTCAAGGTTCAAATATTGTGTAGGTACTCTATTAAGCTACCTAAACAATAACTAACTGAGTATTAGGCTTGTCAGTTAGATGAAAATCAGACCAACACTACGTGCTTCGTATTACACATGAAGTTGTAGATCCCTTAGGTGCCCTGGCTAATGGGCTATTAATAAATAGCTCTTTTTGAAGAACAGCCGATCTTAGTAAGTAACAATGACTATACTAATTCATCTACATTTCTACAATCAACACACTCACTCGGCTCTCATATTCGCCCATACCTCTATGATCAGCATCTTACTAATGAATAATGAATCTAGATAGCTAATGATATTTTCAGTTTATAAAAGACATAAATTCTCAAAGCCCATTATTTTATAGTATATCAAATAAAAAGAATTCAAGAAGGGTATGATTTATGATTTTAAAAGCTTAACCTATCTATTATAGGCAGGCCTAACAATTAATGAAGCAATTATGATCCTACCTGCTTAAGGGTCTGTAACTGATTACTTTATGTCTTTTTTCTTTTCATAAACAAGGTTAGTATATTTTCAAGGATTTTTAATTATATTCCCTATAGTATACTATAACTTGGTATTTTCCATTTTTTAAATATCCGAAGTGGTCTGAGTCCAAATTATTTCATAGAATCGAGGGGGAACTAAGGTGGATTTGATGGCCCATTGATCAACAGGACATGGGTGACAGTAGCAAGGTCATTGTGTTTTATACGTATATTATTATTACGTTTATTGTGTAAATATTGTAATGTATGGGTATAACACTATGTAAGTAGATTAACACTGATATGTCATCATACAGGAGTACAGGCCAATGTCACCTAAGCATGCCTGTATAATACATGCTCTGTGTGCACATTTATTCTAAGTTTTATGTTATATATTCATTTCTTTTAATTTGTTTATGATTGTGCTGAATGTATGTGTGCTTGTAGAGTCCAGCTTTGTACTGCCGACTGTGGTCTGTGGTGCCCCGTGGTCCGTCGCACTTTTCTTTGGTACAGGGTCATGACGACCCTGCCGCGCCCGGGCCCGACGTCTCCACTGAGCAACTTCTCTATCATTCCTTATCACCTTATCGCCGTTCCTGCAAGATAGTTCATATTAACGCCCAGTCTGTACCTTGTCATATTGATGAAATCCGCTCACTATTTAGAACTCCATTTTGTGATTGTATTCTTATATCCGAATCGTGGCTCAAGCCTCACATACCCTCAGCTTCTGTAGACATACCAGGATACACTCTCTATCGTAATGACCGTCTGTTTTCTGGAGGTGGGGGCACAGCGGTTTACATCAGGTCCTCTATTACTACTAAGGTATTGGAGATCTCTGACACCTCAAGACCATTTCGACCTGAGTGGATGTTTATGGATATATCACTTAACCCTACGTTAGTGTGGCGCGGTCTGAGAGACCAATTAGTACTTCTAAGAAGAAAATATTGCAGCCGGGTAAGAATACGCCCTTCCCCTTCCCAATACCTTCCTCTAGGGGGAGCCTTTGCATGACCTTGAAGTGGCATTATTGTTTAACGACTGCAATTGTGCACAACTTCCGTTTCGGTCCCTGACACCAACCACACTAAACACGTTATGGTCTCAATCCTACAGAGTAAAGAAGGTTCTTAATCACAAAAAAGTTTATAAAACCATGAAAAACAATGAAAATGCATTAAACATTGTATGTTTATTCTAAAAATACTAATTTATTTATAAACATTTTGATATAAACAATTTTAATAGGGTTTTTAGACTTTCGGTCTCTGACACCCACCACACTAATAATGTTACTATTACTCACCACACTAACCTAGGGTATTTTTCTTAATCACAAAAAAAGTTTATAAAACCATGAAAAACAATGAAAATGCATTAAACATTGTATGTTTTTTCTAAAAATACTAATTTATTTATAAACATTTTGATATAAGCAATTTTAATAGGGTTTTTAGATTTTCGGTCTCTGACACCCACCACACTAATAATGTTACTATTACTCACCACACTAACCTAGGGTTAATGGTGTTCATATGCTCCTTGGACTTTGTTACCGACCACCTAAAGTGGGCTTCTTGGCAGAATTCGAAAGTGTCCTGTTAAGACTGATGCCTCGGTATAGTCATGTCATTGTGACGGGTGATTTTAATACTGATTTACTGGGATGAGACGACGTATGACAAACGACAACTTACAACTATGTTTTACTCAAGTAACTTAACTTTACTCCCTTTTCAGCCCACTCACCACACTGATCACTCTGACACCTTGATTGACCTGCTAGCAGTTAGTGACTCAACTCGAATTGCACATCATGGCCAGTTGTCTGTCCCAGGGATATCAAAACATGACCTTCTGTACTGTGTCTATAAAATCACATCGCCACATCACGTGCCTAAGTTTGTTTCTTTTCGAAATTTTAAAAGCATTAACCCTGCTAACCTTTTAGCAGATGCTAGAAATTTGAATTGGGACACAGTTTTATCTGCTAATGATGTTAACATTATGGTCGACAACTTCAATGATATTTTTGACAATCTACTGGACAAACATGCCCCCGTTGTAACCAAACGAATAACCAGGCAACCTTCCCCTTGCATCACTCCTGCCATACGTCATTTAATGGCCCAGCGTGACTCTATCTATAGGAAATTTAAGAGGACTAAGGACCTCATTGATAGAAATGTCTATAAACATCTACGAAATAGAGTTAAACAAGAAATGTGAAATTCAAGAGCTAGGTACATATATACATATTTCACTGAAAATAAATCATCTACTGAACGCTGGCGTATGATCAAGAAGTTGGGGGTGTCCAGGATTAAACCTGATAGTCCCATCTCAGTAAATCTTAATGAGCTTAATAATTACTATATTAATCTCCCTGTTGATAACACTGGGCCTGTTGTATTTTCAGATCATGTAAGATCTCAGCTTCCAGCTCCTCGTGATTCATATTTTACTTTAACTATGACAAATGAGAATGAGGTCTATAAATCCATTATGATGATTAAAAGTAATGCGATTGGGGCAGACAACATTTCTATGAAGTTATTAAAAGTTATAATCCCCGCAGTTTTACCTGTTATCACGACAATCCTGAAAAAATCACTTGCAACCTCAATATTCCCATCTGCCTGGAAATCAGCGATTGTTCGGCCAATCGCCAAGACGTCCTCTCCATCTTCTCCATCTGATTATCGACCAATCAGTATCTTATCTGCGCTCTCTAAATGTCTTGAGAGGATTGTTCACCAACAAGTATGTAATTATCTTTCTAGTAATGATCTTCTTAGTAAGTTTCAGTCAGGTTTTCGGAGAAATCACAGTACCACCACTGCACTTCTATATATCACTGAGGATATTCGAAAAGCTATGGACATCAGACAAGTGATATTGCTCACTCTGTTTGATTTTTCTAAAGCGTTTGATTGTGTCTATCATCCACTGCTCAAAGTCAAACTTTCTCATCTTGGTTTCTCGTCTGACAGTATTTCCTGGTTTGAGTCCTATCTGACTGGCAGGCGTCAGCGTGTACATGTGAATAACGAATACTCTAATTGGGGAAGTGTAACCAAAGGTGTCCCTCAGGGCTCTGTACTTGGACCTCTACTGTTTACTTTGTACATCAATGACTTGTCCAACAGCATTTCTCACTGTAAATATCACCTTTATGCTGACGATTTACAAATATACTCTCACGTTGATGTATCAGACTTAAATGAAGGGGTTAATAGAATGAATTCTGACATTAAATCTATTGGTGACTGGGCGTTCAGGCACAGCTTAAGACTGAACAACAACAAGACTCAACCTATTATTATTGGACATAACAGACTGATGGCACAGATTGATCTTGATACAGTACCCCGTATCTCTATTGATAATAATTCACTTAACTACTGTGACAAAATTAAGAACTTGGGACTCCTTATGAATACTACACTTACATGGTCTGATCATGTATCTTTAACATGTAATAGGGTTTTTGCTGGTATTCACACTCTTAAGAGATATTATAACTGTTTACCTTTAGATGTTAAGATTATGCTAGTGAAAACTCTTGTATTTCCCCACTTTGACTACTGCGACATTGTCATCAATGACATGCCTACCCATCTTTCTGATAAACTTCAACGAGCGCAGAACTACTGTCTACGTTATATTTTCAATCTTCGTCGAGATGAACATATCACTCCTTACTTCAGACGGCTAAATTTACTAAAGTTACTTGAGTACAGAAAGGTCAAAATTTTATCTTTACTGTACAATGTTCTTCAATCCAAAAATCCTTCTTATTTAGCTTCAAATTTTGTGTTTAACTTCAGCATAAGTAATCGGGACACGCGTCAGGGTTCTTCAATGTTAACTATTCCAGCTCATCGAACAGCACTTTACAATAGATCTTTTACTGTCACTGCCTGCAGACTGTGGAATAAACTTGATCCTTCAACTCGAAATATTGATAGTCGAGCTCGGTTTGTTGCGGCACTAAGGGAGTGGTTGTCGGTGGATTCGTGGGGGTTGTAGGCCTTGGCCGTGCTGTCAATGCTGGACTGAGTGTATGTGTGATGTATGTTTGTTGCGAACATGGAATACTTTTTATTTATTATTATTCTATTCATTATATTTTTTTATTGTTTATTTATTTATTTTTTCATGTAAGTAATAGTTTTTGTTTTCTTCTTTGTTTTATGTTCTTTCATGCTTTATGCTTAATTTGTTTAGTTTTAATTATCTTAAAACTCTGATTTTTTAAAATTGTTGTTTAACTTATAAATAATGTGCTCAGCAGCAGTGAACACGTAAGAACTCTTTAGATATACTCATTTTAGTTATGTATTAATTTTTCTTTATGAGGTTAAGTGTAAGAGAGGACCTAATGGTCCTAACTTTGCCTCAGAAAATAAAACGTTTTTCATTTCATTGTGTTTGGCATGAGGATAGTTTTCAGTTCTTGATTATCTGTAAGAACTGAATCAAGTTCTCTAAATGTGGAAGAATTGGACAACTGGAGGTTGATCATGATGTCCAGTAAGATAAGATCTGTCCAGAATGATAGGACCAGATATCATCGGTAAGAAGGATCATGACGAAATGGTCTGAAGAAAATGTGTGTCTTTTCTGTTGAAGTCAAACAAAGTCATAAGTATTTCAGCATATAAAATCTATTTTTACCCAAAAGATTAATTACTTATTAAATTTAAAACGATAATAATTAACTCACCATATTTCACTATGCAGACTTCATTCTGACAAGGATTATACAAAGCACTTTCTGACTCTGCATATTTTGCAATATTAAGATGAACTTCTTCATAATATCTTTTACAGCTCTGATTGGTCTGTACATACAATGCATCAGAATGTGTAACCACAAGTGTCAGTTCTTCATTCAAAGGCGGATTATCAAAAATTAAAGAATGAAGCATAAACTTGCCTAAAACAATAATAATGTTTACTTAAATTTATACATTAAAATTAAGAACTTATACTACTTACAAAAAGATAAATTGAAGTAACATCCTTAATCATTGCATGCTATTTGATAACACTATGCTCTCACATCATCAATGTCTAACAATTATACCAATACCAAGATATTATCCACACATATTCATATAACTTATACAATGATAAAGTTTTGTATATGTCAGGAAAGTCCTTTGAAAATGAACACAGAAAAAAGTAAACAAATCATGGAGGTATTTCCAGGCCACTGACCTTAACTTTATTCTATGGCAGAAGAGAGCCTTCCATTAACCAGTGACCTTGAAAATCTCCATGACTGATTTACTTTTATTTTGTGCTATCTTTCAGAGGATGTACCAGAAGAATATTTAAAAAGGGTAAGTTTGCTTTCCTGTCCTAAACAAAACCTAAATAATTTAGACACTTGCCTTACTAAGAAAAAATAATACAAGGAAAAGCTAGTAATCTTTAGTTGACGTTAATCCATTTTCTTGTGTCATAAACATACTAACCAGCACTTCTGTTCCGTTCATGTAATTTTAGGTTAGGTTATAACTGAACTGACTGAAGACTCGTTCATTTATCATCAGTGATTGCTACCTTCCCAGTTCTGTTGTTCACTTCGAAATGAACTTGTTAAAGTCATAATGAACAAACTATTTCACTCATTCAGTTTACTGTCGTTCATGAATCCATAGGTGTATTGTTTAATTCATAATAATTAAGCATACCAAACTTAAATGTAAATCTAATATTTTCAAAAATACAACTACTCGATCGCACTTTTAGCAGTTTCCGAACCTTCGAGCTGAGCTATCGAATCGAGTAGTATAATATTTTATCAATTACTAGATGTTTCGAGAACTTACACACCCCTCAAAGAAACAAAGCAAGGTTATTGACTCTCACAGGCGTTCTGAGAGAGGTCGGCCTAGAAGTAACTGTTTTAGTTGAAATAAGGTGGTTCGCACTTCTTATTTTAGTTGAAGGTTTAGGGGTGTTTTTACAGTTCTGTGGGTCTAAATTATCAATCTTTTTTTGGGTATAAGATCTTAATTTATATAAAGGGCTCTCTTTGTTTGGTGTAATTAATTTAGCAGGCAGTTAAAGTTACACCAATTTTAAAGTCAAAACCTTATGCATATTGCAGTTAAAGTTACACCAATTTTGTAAGCTTAAAATAATTACAAATTATTTAACTTATTTATAAAATAACAAACAAGAGAACAATAAAGAATTTCAGTTCAGTGGGGTTAACAAAAAGTTTCTCCCGGTGCTGGGATCGAACTCCTGATCTATGGCGTATCAATCCACGTCCTTACCCAGTGCACCACGAGATCGCTGAGATGTCCCTTATTGGATTTGATTGTTGATTTTCTGGAACGGTGATGACACACGTGGCTCTGGTCTTGCCTCGTGTTTAAGCTCGTTAGTCTGATTTTAGGGTTATGTAGCATAAAGTTCTACCTATATTTACTCACGTAATAATTATCCAAGTGGCGGTAAATTTTAATATCCCAAGGCACTAGAGACCACAAACAAACTAAAAGAAATTTCACATTACAACATTTATAACGAAAACATAGTCAAATTGTCACGAGCGATATCGAACACATCTAGTGGGCTCTCAGCCACCCCCCTTCCTCCATGCCTGAATGTCCAACCTTCAACAGCAACAGCGAGATTTAAAACAATATTCGAGGTGAGAAAACATCTAAATTGTGGGTGTGCCATACAGTAGAGTTGAGAACCTTTGCTTTGTTCTTCAAAAACTCCGAGCCGTGCTAAAAATTCAGTTTGAAAGCTGGAATGTGTCCGTGGCCCACAGGTTGCCTGTAGAGAGGGACAGGAACACCCGAACATAGTGGCTAAATTCATATTCGATGAAAAGAAATTACCCAGGGTGCGTGTTGTGAGAGATAACAGACAGAGACTTACCACCACAGCCCTCAGGCGTTGACAGTAAATTATGTAAGGTTTACTGTAACAATGTAAGCATTGTTATTACTTACACATAATTAATTATGCATTTCCTTTAACATGCTTATATTAATTTAACTTTTTACCTAAAAACAATCATAATAAATACAAAATATAGTCATAATAAACAAAAACAAATGATCTTTTCCCAATACAATATTTTACATAGGGTCATAAAATCTTCTAGAACGATAAAGTTGTTACAGTCTTAAAAATGTCTTACCATTTAAATCTGGTACAATTTTTGGTGTAAGATATTCTTCCAGCTTTTCATTGACAACCTGTTCTTCTTTTCCAACTGTAGTTAATGAGACTAAACTATATGGGTCATTTTCGTCATATTCCTAAAAAAATAACCAGTGAACATCAACATTGAATAATGAAAAAAACCTTTTATGTCCATTAAAAATTATATTATTAAAAATTGGTCGGTAGCGTAGTTGATTCAATCCCAGCTTCATGTGTTAAAGGTTCTCAGTTTGATCCCAATCAGAGTCATAATACATTTTGAGAAGGATCAGCTGATAACCACCGGCTGTTCATTTGTCATTGGGCTATTAATTCTTGATACTTTCTAAGGAATAGTCGGCCTTAGTTTGTAACAATGACTACATTCGCTCATCTACACTCATTACACATTCGAAATCCATATTCGCCCATATCTTGATGATCGGCGTCTTATGAATAAATAAATATATTTTTCTTAATTCTAACAAGTTTCCATGTTATGCTCATATATAGCTTGCAATATCAATAATCTTATTTTGAATTCATCAAAATTAAACACTATTCATGAATGCTATGATGTATTTGCATTCCCAAATTTAAATTGAAAACTTACGAGTAGCAGTTGGCTGCAGGAAGATATCAAATTAATAAAACATGCCGAACTCATTAATTCTGTTTGAATACTTCTTAGATTCAATCTGATGGCTTAATGTCAAATATGTTTTAATCTTTTCCATGAATAAATTATTTTAATTAGTTTCAGTAGATAAAAGTTATTAAATATAATTGAAAGAAATTAATCTAGTATCAGATAAAAAACACTGGCCCTAGCAGTGCATTCAATAGTGCATAATGCAAGCATATTTTTAAAAATCTCTAAAAAGTATAGATATAATATTTATTGGCATGTATTATACAGCATGGAGAAAATATAGAAAAGCTTTTACAAGAAGGTTATTTTATTCCATAGATAATTTGATAATTTAATTTTTTTAAATAATTGTGTTCTATAAAGTACATTTTGTACCTAATTACCTACCTACCTAACTACCTAATTGTAAAGTAGTTAATACAAAACGTTTGTTAACACCCTCTAGATTGTATAATTTTAATGAATGTCTTTTAAACTATAATTGGTACGATTTATATGTTTTATGTAACTGTAATGATGCTATGTCCATGTTTTTAAATGTTCTGACGTACTATTTCAATGTTTACTGCCCAAAAGTTGTTGTAAAAAATAGGCTTAATAATGGAAAATCCAACATTACAAAAACTTGGTTCACACCCCAATTAAAATTGATGAGAACTCATTTGTTATCATTGTTTGATATTTGGAAAATTTCTGGTAGCACTGCGAGCAAAAATAAGTTCAAAGATTTTAGGTCAAAGTATTACAAGGCCATTTCTCAGGCCAAGGTAGAGGCTAATAGTAAATTAATCTTTGAATCAAAAAATAAATGTAAAACGGCTTGGAACATCATCAATAATGAATCAAAGTATAAAACCTCTGTTATTGATAATTCTCTTTCACCGGACCATTTAAATGATTTCTTTGTCAATGTGCCTAATAATATATTTTTAAGTAATCCTACAACTAGTAAAGCTGATTCTACTTTTATCAATTTATTGAACAAATCTGTAGGTGCTGATGTAAATAGACCTAATTTCTTGTGGGAAAATGTAGACAGTGTGGCTGTCAGATCTATTGTAAATAACTTTAGTTCATCTCGTAGTGAAGACATATTTGGCTTGTCTAACTATGTATTGAAACATATCATTGAAGCCATTCTGGCTCCTCTTACCTATGTAATTAATTTAACTGTAGCAACAGGTGAATTTCCTGACTGCTTGAAAACTTCTATTGTTACCCCTATTTTTAAGAAAGGCAATAGAGACTTGCCAGAAAATTATAGGCCTATAGCAATAGTGCCAGTGATAAGCAAGGTGATTGAAAGTTGTCTCATTGATCAATTATATGACTACTTCTCTGTCAATAATATTTTGTACAACTTCCAGTACGGTTTTAGACCTAAGCATTCAACAGTCATGGCAGTTGAAAAAATTGTAACTTTCATTTTAATGGGTTTTGAACAAAATCAAATAATAGGTAGTGCCATGTTAGATTTAAGTAAAGCTTTTGACACTGTTTCACATTCGATTCTAATAAAGAAACTTGAATTTTATGGCATCCAAAACAATGTTTTAAACTTAATTAAAAGCTATTTAAGTAATAGAAATCAAATGGTAAAAGTAAAGAATGTATTATCTAGGCCTAGGATACTGACTGCGGGAGTGCCTCAAGGATCTGTCCTTGGGCCCTTGCTCTTCATTATATATGTAAATGACTTTAGTTTTAATGTGCCATGTACAACTGTGTTGTATGCTGATGATACCTCTATATTGTGCTCTGATGTAAATTTTGAAAATGTTAAAAGAAAACTTGATACTTGTATACAAAGTTCTAAAGCCTGGTACTTAGCAAATATTTTATCACTTAATGAGAACAAAACTGAAAAAATAATATTCACTCTGAAAAACAACATTGACAAAGATAGTATCAACTATACCAACTCAGTTAGAGTATTGGGTATCAGATTAGACAATAAGTTAACTTGGAATGACCATGTTGACCAGTTATGTAAAGTTCTAGCTAGAGCTACTTTTGTCTTGAGAAAGCTTAAGTCTCTTGTAGACCATGACACTCTACTTCTAGCCTATTATGGACTTTTTCATTCACATTTAAATTATGACATACGATTATGGGGTAACTCTTGTAATTCAAATAAAGCATTTCTCTGGCAGAAAAAAGCCATTCGCTGTATCTTAGGTTTAGGAAATAGAGATTCATGTAAAAGTAGCTTTATTGATTTAAAGATAATGACTCTTCCAAGTTTATATATTTATTCTAATCTGATTTATGTCAAAGAAAACCTTGCTAGTTTCACTACACAAGAAAATTGTCACAACCACTTAACTAGAAACCGAGCTGATCTAACAACACCTTGCATTAGACTACATAAATCCTTTAATAGTTTTTATTACCAGCAGTACTTATTGTTCAATAGATTACCACCTTTTGTCAAAATGTTATCTATAAGTAGATTTAAATATGTTGTTTCCTATTTTCTTAAGAAACAAGCCTTTTACAACTGTGATGATTTTTTAACCTATGATATGACTCTTTGGACAGTTTAATAAAAATTCCAATGTTTTAGTTAGTATACATGTGACGAATCCTATTGTATATATATAATGTACTTAATGGATAATAAAGTTCTGATTCTGATTCTGATTCTGATTTTATCAGAATAATTTTACTTAAACCGTTAAATAACGGAGAAATAATATTGTTCAAATTAGTTACTTTGAAATTCAAATGACCGCTACTCTGGAAAGGATAAATCTTTCGA
Source organism: Stictocephala bisonia (assembly GCA_035578905.1). Lineage (NCBI taxonomy): Eukaryota > Metazoa > Arthropoda > Insecta > Hemiptera > Membracidae > Stictocephala > Stictocephala bisonia. Next base: position 42,468 of record JAQJVL010003579.1, on the reverse strand, counting down.
GGTCCGGTTTGCGACAACTAATTTATCTTGAATAGACCTTTCATTTGATACAAAACTCGACCTAGGCTAACAATGAAGATTTTCGTTCAACTCTTCGTGCGCTGTCCCCCTAAAAAGATGAAATGTCGCTAATGGCTTCAAAAAGTATATTCTTTGTAACCATGATCATGTACAAGATTTTTACTTTTATAAGTGAAGTTATACAAAAGTTGTGAAAGCGTTTACATTTTTTTCTACCCTGTATATCAATTTGCTCAAAAATGTCAAGAGAATAGTATACTAAACAAAAATCAGCATGTTATAATGATTCTATTTATTTTTATAAAATAATTAAAAGTTTTAGTTTTATAAAACACAAAACATGGGGACTGCGCTTTGAAAATGTTTATAATATAGTGATAATTGATTTTGATAGTAGTATGCATGTTTTTAAATTTTATCTAGTTTTAGAATATATATAGTTATGTATTACATACTTTTGTACATTACATTTCCTTTCATATAACTGCAACCATGTGCAAACACATTATTTTGTTTCTATGGTAACACTATTTTCAACAATTTATTATAAATATGTTTTTGAATAAATGTACATGTATTGCATATCATTTTACTCACAATTAACAGGAAAACAGTTTACAACATAAAAAATGATATTTTATGGTGGAATTTTTTTAATTTTTACAAAATACTTTTTTTTTCCTGAAAAAAAATTTGGAGAATTTCCTTAAAAAAAAATGTCCTTTAAAAAAAATAATAAAATAAAATATATACATATAATAGGGCTAATAAACTTAGGTAATAACGGAAAAGGTTCTAAATTTTATACATTTCAGAAAACATACATTACGGATAAAAAATCACTGATAAAAAAGGTGCATAGCATCAACTACATTATTACGTGAACTAAATGAAATCTTTGATGACTTACTCTTTACATCGGAGCTGCCATCATAACATAGTAAAATATTCAACTGATCAACATTTCTCCCTCTGTACAATGGTATAAGAGTCACGCCGATTATTGCAATACACATGTTTTAATAACTGAAACACTGGCTGTGTACAATATCACGTAATTTTGAAGCGATGCCAGAGTGAAGGTTAAAATAAACTAAAACATTACTGTTTATATGTTAATCCCGTAGCAAGGTACGGGTAAACAGCTAGTTAGAAATAAAGAAGAGTCTGTTAAAACAGATTGCATCGGTGGCTGGAATAGGGTATTTCAAAACGGAGTATCATGCAGTGAGAAAAAGTTTGTTTTATGTACAGGGTGTTAGAGAACTCTCTTTAAAAAAATAGTAGGTATGTTCCTTGGGTCAAGAGAAACAAAAAACACCGTACAACCATGTCTAAAATGTCTAGATTTCTGTCTGTCCGTCTACATGTGTTTTTTACAAATTTTTTTATGACTCAAGATCTTATTGAGTTAGAAACTTCAAATTTGGGCTTCATGTGTGTCATAGTAGTTATAATGAATCTTTAAAATAACTTTTATTTGATGTAACTAAAGCTGTTTCTTTCAAGGTGGGGTACATTTAAAAGTTTTAATGTCAAATTTCATGAAAACAGTTATGGACACAACAAATGTTGAAACAGCTTTAGTTAAGGCAAAGACATTTTAAAGATTCATTAACTACTATGTCACACATGAAGCCCAAATTTGAAGTTTCTAACTCAAAAAGATCTTGAGTTCACTAACACCCTGTATATTATACTGTGCTTTATATTTAGTTGGTAGTATGCAAATACCATTAAACGATGTACAGTCTAAACAAAAGACTGAATGCAGCTATAGTTATGAAACTGTTATTTGTGTCAAGAATGTTACAATAATTTAAATCAATATTAACCCTATATGGGCCCAGCGACTTGTAACTAGTCGATTTGTGCGGTACTCATTTGGCCAAGGAACTAGTTACTAGTCGATTGTGCAGGCCTTCATTCGCCGCCATTTTGTTACCAGTTTTATAATAACTCAAAATGCAAAACAGTACATACCATTTGAAAGAAGACGTTCCAGCGTTGCTATTTCATATACAAATCATGTATTAGCTCATATACTCTTTTTATGTGGATCATTTTGTATAATATAGTATGTAATATGTTGGAATTTATCACATTTTAAATTTCTTTATGAACATTGAAATATTTATGACAGGATTCTAGAAAATTTCTATGTACGAAAATAGGCAATACTTTTTTCGATTTATTGTTATTGGGGAAAAAATATTTTTATTTTTTCGAGTGAAATGCTTTTGAAATTTATATTTTCAATTTCACAAATGTTTCAATTTATTGGCACGTAAAACCCTTGAAAATGAATATTATTTATTATGTTTCATATCAATATAATTCCCATTTAGTTCTGAATAAAATGATATATAACATGACAAGGTTTTGATAAAATTACAATATGTTAGGTGCATTTATGTGTGAGTCTGCAAACCGGCCAAAAAACCCTTGGCCAAATAAGGGTTTCATGAATTCATGAAATGCACACAACATACATTGAATAGTCACCCATTTTTGAACTTAGCCTATATAAAACAAACTTAACAAATCTTAGTATTTTGTCAAGATTTTCCAAATATATGCCAAATGCAATATGACTGTGTACAAATTCTATTAAAAGTCTTGTTCCCAGCACAAAGTACAAATTCTATTTTGAACTTTTTTTTAAGGAGAGGCCAACCTCATTATTAACCTTACTCTGCCCATTCCTCATAGACTATTGATCTGTGCGAGGAACTTAATCAGACAGAGTAAGGAGGCGAACCAGTACAGTAGAAAGTGAATATTACTGATAAATCTTCCGGTCTAGGTCGGATTCGAACCAGCGTATCTCTAACCCAAGCTCAAAGTCCTGACGCCTTAGACCACTCGGCCACCAGCTCGCCACTACCTTGAACTAAGACTAGCAAAAATGATGTTCCAAGAACTTACTATTCGGAGAGTCATATCCTCTTCGACAAGATTAGCTATGTAAATTTTGGCTAATTCAGTCATTACATCCAGCTCAATCATCCGCACTCCTTTCAAAAATACTGGAGTTGCTCTGCATGGTAGCTGTAACAAATAAAATCAAAACCTAAATAATTTTCGTATTATATATGTGCCTTATAATAGTTTTTAGACAGGCTACATAGTTGTAAATTTCAGATTGAGTTGATATTGGTATTCTTCGTTGTTAATAAATTTTCACAAAATCACCAATAAATAACACTTTTTTCGAGGCCTTTCGCCAATTTTTATTTGTGTTGCCTGATGATGCCAGCTTAGCTGGCGAAAGGCCTCGAAAAAAGTGTTATTTATTGGTGATTTTGTGAAAATTTATTAACAAGGCTACATAGTATATAAGTACAAACATGAATATGTAGCCTGTCATATTAACAACACGCTTTGGCTGTTTCCAGACTACTTATTTGTTTCATTTTTCTTATAACATAGTTGGCTGCTGACAGTTTTTTACATAACAGATCTACTTGTGGCTTCCACGATAATTTATTGTCTATTATAATGCCTAGATGTTTTGTGGTTGATTTTATTCCCAGGTTTAGAATTGTTATGTCAACATTTCTATGTAGATTGCTGAGTCATTTGAACTGTTTTATTTTCATTTAAAATAAGGTCATTTTTAGTACAATATTGTTGGGTTTTATTTAAACAATTATGTGTCTATGGTCATTCAAAAAACACTTATGGAGGTCTTCAATTGATTTCTTGGCTATTCTTAAAACAGTATCATCTGCGTACATGACTGTATGACGAATATCTTTTAGCCAGCTGGGTATGTTATTTGTAAGAAGCAGAAAAAAAACTGGTCCTAGTACAGATCATTGTGGTACACCTCGTGGATGTTAGTGGTTTCAGATTATACTGTTTGTCTTACATTGTTTTCATTACGGTTAATTTCTACAAGCATTTTTCTGCCAGTTAGGTAGCTATGTATGCTCCCCCTTGATGAAATTTTCTTGATTAACTGAGTCAAATGCCTTGCTGAAATCTAAAAATTGGCAAGTTGCTGTACAGCCATCTTCTAATTGGTCTATAAGGTGTTCTATCAGCTGTATTAAAGCTGTGGCAGTTAATCTGTTTTTGAGGAAGCCGTATTGTTTATTGGTTAGTAAATTGTTTTCCATCAGATGGTTGAGAAGTCTGTCAAGTACAGCTTTTTCTATTATTTTGGAGAAAGTTTAGATGTGAGATATTGGTCTGTAGCTATTTGTTACATTTACTGGGCCGGTTTTGTACTTAGGGTAGACTTTGGCTATTTTTAATTGGTTAGGGAAAATTCCCTGATCAAGTGATTTGTTTATTATATGGATAAGGGGGCTTAATAGTTCCTTTTTACAGTGTTTTATAAATTTGGCTGATATTTGGTCGGGTCCAGATGAGGTTTTTGGTTTTAGGGAATCAATAATGCTATGAATTTCTTTGTGACTGATGAGTGACTGGTTTAAAGATTAAGATCTTTTCTGCGGGTGGTGTTAGTTCATATTCATCTTCAGTTTGGTCCAGATTTGTTAAGTCTGCATTTTGGATTGTTCTATCAGCTATAGTTGAGAAAAAGTTATTAAAACAGTTTGCCACATCTCTAGAGTTGGTGACTATTGAGTCATTTATTTTTAGATGGAGTTGTACAGTAGTAGATGTCTTAGCTTTCTGTTTATTATTTATTACTGTCCATAGTGCTTTAGATTTATTTTCAGCTCCATTTATGTATTCAGTAGTGTGCTTTTTGCGAAGAGATTTTAGTTTACTGTCATAAGTTTTTTCCATGTTATTGTTTCCATTTTATCTTCAGATCTGCCTGTGCGTTGTTGTTTTTCTAGCGCTTCTATGTACTTATTTTAAAATTTCGTACATTCTGAGTCCCAGCATTATTTTACATTTGAATTTTGCCTGGACATGTACTTCTTAAGAGGACAGGATTCATTAAGTGTTGATTGGATGATGGCGTGGAAATTATCTTATCATCATCATGACTGTCTGTTTTGTTGAAGTCTTCTGTGTGTATAAGCTTTTCCAGTTTTGTACCTGCAATCTAGATTTGAACAATTCTATTGTTTTCTTGCTAAAAACCCTTTTGTTTTCTTTACAGGTTTTATTTATTTTCTGTATTGTTACTTTAACTGTCTGTGCGGTATGGTCGGATATTCCAGATAGGATAATTTGTACAGATCCAGACTATTGATTTAGATGTGTCTTTGGTTATCTATCTTGTTATATGGAAAGATGCCAAAAGTTCTTCTGTTTTAGTTTTACCCATGTTGTCAGAGAGGTTGTCAACATTTATGTCTCCTACAAGTATAATTTTTTGTGTGAGTTAAGGGATTTGTCAAGTTGTTCTGAGAGAATGTTAATGGCCTGCTCTGAGTTTGCAGATGGTGGTCTATAGACTCCTAGTGCATGGAGGTTTATCTTCTTTGTTTTTATTTCATAAAGTGCTGTTTCACGTGTTAATTCAGTTTCATCTCCACTTGTGCATATAAGTGTGGTGTATTGTTCCAGGTGGCTTTTAACATATCCAGCCACTCCTCCTTTGATATGATTTTTCCTGGCGAAACCACCTATGAAAGTATACCCATCAATGCGTGTATTTTGCATTTTTCCACAGGCAGGCCATGTTCAGTCAGGATTAAGAGGTCTGGGCTTTCCTTACTCAAAGAGTGTGTAAGCATGTCAATTTTATTACACAGCCAGTCTACATTTTGATGTGCAATTTTGATTTTGTATCCCTGATGAGGAGTTTGATTTTCTTGTAATCTGTATTCCAGATAGTCTGAGATTGAGGTGCAGTTTGTGTTTTGGTTGGCGCTGCTTGGCTATTGTGTTGATGGTCTTTATTCATTATGCTGCTTTTTGCTGTAATAGGACATTTTGGTTGTAAAAGACTATAGAGGGGTATGTCGGATATGTAACTTTTGCCCGTTCTCCCTTCTTGTGGATTATTTCTAAAAAAGAATTTTGTCTAATCGCCTGGCTGGTTTTCCCTGTCTCTGGTTGTAGTTTGGGCAGTTTTTCTGGCGGAGTTTGGCTAGTTCCCCCTGTTAATGTACATCGCAGTTTGTTTGTCATAAGGCTGGTTTTACCCTGTCTCTGGTTGTAATTGGAACAGTTTTTCTTGTGGGGTTTGGCTGGTTCCCCTTGTTAATGTGGATCGCAGCTTGGTTGTCATAAAGCTGGTTTCCCCTGTCCCTGGTCAAAAAAATTGGAACAGTTTTTCTGGCATACTTTGATCATGAAAAACGATAGAATTTTAAAATATTTTAACAGTAGAAAATGTTATAATTTGATTCTAAATGTAATTTTGAATAAATGTACCAAATTTAAAAGCTGTAGGATTTTAAAAAAATTCTTTCGATACATAATCAAATTAGGAAAATGTAATAAAACGAAGTTTTTATCATGAATACAGACAAAACCTTATAGCCTACTTAGAAAACAAAGCTGAAAACATACCTGCATGAATATAAGACTGCCTTTCAGATGAAATAAACACACTTATAATCTTTACACTATGTACAATATTTACAAAATGGCTGGACTTATTTGTAATAGGCCTATTTAAATTTGTGCTTTATAAGACAAAGAGGATGGCAACACTCTTTGCAATTTGTGCAGACAGTTCTGGACTTCTTCTTGCTCTTATTGTAGTCCTTTTCTTTTTTGGTACAAACCTAGCATGTTTCTTCTTTCTCTCCAAGTAATTTTTCTAAGCCTCTCAATTGATTGTCTCCTATATCCATTTTGATTCTCCATCTATTCCTTTTCTAAACTTTCAATTATCTGAATTAAAGAATTGGTATCTGAATAATAATTTGGGTTCATTTTGTTGTTAGTTGTGTTTTCTTTATATAAGACGTAGGCATTGAGGAGGATTCCACCAAACAGATTGAATGAAACTTTTTTCTAATACTTTACAGTGTGGCGTTCATTAATGTATCTGTAGAGCATCATATCAAAGTGATCAATGCTGCCCATAAAGCAGTTGTAATTGTGGACAATTGCTGGTTTCTTCTCTGTAATTTCCCTTGCTCACCTTGTTTTTGTAATTTCAATTTCAGAACCTTCAGGTTCTGAGGAAATCAATAAAACTGGATTTTTCTGACTCTTCTTGTTGTGGTATGCCATAATGACTGTATTATCATTTTAACAGTAAATCATTTGTCCAGGCTCTAATTTTTCTAAAACATCCTTTAGCAACCCCTTTCTGTTACGTAGTAACTTACCTGTTAGATATATTAACTTCTCATTCAAAATTGAGCCAACAGTATGCTACTGAAAACAATGTCAGTAAATACATGGTATCCTTTACCAAGCATGTTACAAGCTGACAATAATTTAGACACCTGTGTATGCAAGATGACTTTCTTTCTTTTTTTGTCTTCCTGGGATTTTGCACCTTTGTAACAATATAAAATCATGACGTATTTACTCACAGAATCACACAAAACCTATATCTTGATCCCCCAGGGGTAGTGAAGATATTGTTAAAGTTAGGATTATTTAAAGTACCAATTAAAGTTTTGTCAACAGCAACTTGTTTGTGAGATGTAAAATAATGTCTGAACATATTGTTCAATGGTCTTCAAGAGGCTAGAATTTCTGACATGGATCAAAACCTTGTTCATGTGATTTTGGAAGTTTTGAATTATCCAACAAATGTAAAAAGATTAATTAAAATCTATTTCTACTGAACATTTTATTGAATCTTATTGAACATGATACATTTTCACTTTTACCAGCCACAATTTGAGTGGCATACCTATTAGTTTCTATAGTGAACAACAAAGTCAAGTGTGGCAGTAAAAAATAGGTTTTGTTGTTTGTGGGTCTAAGTTATAGTGTTTTGGGCCAGGACTTTCATGAAACAAAGCTATGTACAAAAAGTATGAGTTTTACAACTATCATCAACTCTTTGCCAAAAGTTAGGCCTACTATCAGAATAATTTGTTTCAATATCAGTTTCAATTATCTGAGCTGTCACTCAACACCTGCCTTGACTGATTGAAAGTACAGTACTACCTCGATTATTCAGATTAATTGGGACCAGAGGTGATCTGGATTAACAAGAAATTCAAAATTAACACTCAAATAAAGTACTGTACAAGTACTGTATATTTAAAATGATGAATATAAGTTTGAATACATTTCATCAAATTAATTACCATATCATTTATCCACAATTAGATGGTACAGTATTACTGTTTTTGGGTGACCTTTGTACATCGCTTCCGGGTAGAACGATCTTACATCACCACTTCCTTTCGCTTTGATGCCATATCACAAAATAACTATTGTACACAAAAAAAAAAAAAAAAAATAATAAATAAATAAACAATATAAAAGAAGTTTAAAAATATAACTATGAATATTAACATCTAAAACAACAGAGGAATACAATTATTCAATAAACGTTAAAAATAATAACATCAACAGTATAGTTTGTTCAGTTCTCGTTTGTTCAGGTCTCGGTCAGCGGGTTCATGTGACCAGGTCCATCTTGAGCCAAACTATTTGTCGTTCACATTCTCAGTCCAGTTCGTTCGGGACTCAGTAGGCCTAACAGGTATTTGGATCTAGGTGTCAGTAAAGGATCCAACTTAAACGAGTATTTTTAGCATCGTGGCCCGGATCTCTTGTTCACTCAGGTGATCTGGCTCAAATGAACAGGTTGTGACCGAACACCACATCTCTACTCGACAGTGATTGCTATATGTTGTCCCACCACAACCTAGAGTGACGCCTATATGACGTGTCAGTAAGACAACTCGCTAACACTGTTCATTCTGTTTATTTTTATTTACAGTACATGTACAGTATAGATATGGAGTTTATTGTACAGTAAAATGTTAAAATAGTTTTATTTTAGCACTCTAATGTGCTAATTCGTGTTGAAAATAAGGACAATTCAACACTATTTGTAGGTACTGTTTACACTTTAATCGTTAGTAAATTTGTCGATATTTAATTTTGTCTACAAATTAATTTTTTTTTATCATCGGGATTGATCCGGATTAAGCAGACATCTGGATTAAAGAGAGCTAAATAAACGAGGTTGTACTGTATTAGGTTTAGGTTGTGTTAGAGATAGCAGGAATCCTTTTAGAACTTATCTCTTGAACATCACTATCTTCAGATGAATTAGACAAATTTGAAAAAATTTCTATGCCTACTTACGAGATGTTGTTCTCCAGTAGAAGTGGATGATTATGGATTATAAATTGGGTCTGGATCACTATCATCAACATATAATTCCCCAATAGATGAATCAGATTCCAATTCTTTATACAATTCTGTATCTACTTCACTTATTTTCAGATCATTTTCATCCATGTTTACACACACAAAAATATAACATTTAATATTTTCAGATATCAGCGGCAGTTAAAAATTGGGTCATGCTCCAATTAATTGCGCTAGTCATGTTTCAAGGGTTATTACTATTTATGGACAACATAAGAAACATTTTGTAAAATCTAGAATGCTATATTATTTTCTCAGTTAAGTTTGTTTGAAATTATAATTAACATAAATAAGTATTTAATGTAATAAACGTACATTATAGAGACTAGCTGGCATTGGTTGAATACTGGCCAAGGCGACTGTAGTCTTATGCCATAGATCGATGTCTCTTAAAGTGTACTCATTCTTTTTAGAGTCAATACTTTCTACTCTTGCTCGATGGTATACACAGTCTTCACCTTTAACTACTACGTAATCTCCAATCTTGGGAGGGACTTGAAATTCCTTACCTGCAAATTAAGTTTTATAAAACGACAAAACTTCTTTTAAACATTACAAAATATAAAGTTAATAACTAAGCCTAGTACATGATGTTATGAGTTGGACTGTATCAGTTTCCCCTATAATCTTCAAACTGAAAGAGAATACCTGGTCTATTAAAAATAATATTCTTACCATTTGTACCCTTAATTTTTTTTGTCAAGCTAATGATAGATAAATCAGCATGTATAGCTTTCACTGCAAACTTATAAAATATATCCTAGTATATTATTATTAATTTTAAATAACAAACATTATTTCAGATCAACCATATAAGCTTTTACATGAAGTACATTGTTATACTTAACATCATAACATAACACTACTTGTAGTCAATATTCTGAGTAGTGTTTGATTAACCAACTACTGCTGTTCCCAATTAGTTCAGTTAATCGACTTCCACTGTAAACTTCAATGATTACTCTAAGATTTATAGGACAAAATAAATACATTATAGTGATCTTTGTAGGCTTCTCAAACTGACATTAATATTCTAACTTTTAAAAATTATTCAAGCTTATAACAAATCCAGGGCACTTAAAATTGATTATGGATACAGTTATTTTCATAAACATTAGTATTAACATGTACAGTTTAAAGTTTTTCCCTCACACAGTTTTTGTAAACAATAGATTTAAGATTTTCTATTTTGACAAGACTTTTTAAAGTCTTCATTCTTAAGAAAATTAAAAAGGATATACTTTTGGTCTCTTTTTATAGCTGGAATTGCAATTTAACATCACAATACTTTTCAGTAACAGTAGAACCTCAATAGTTTAACACTTGATACTTTGACAATCCTTATACTTCGACCACCGGCCAAGAATAATTGACATGACAAAATTATTGTCCATGGCTGCTCATGGTTCAGCCCAAAGCAGATTAAAGGAATAACAATGTCAAAGTGAAAACAGGTTACGGGTTCTGTCTATCAGTGTCCTGCCCAAACACGGCTGAATAATCAGAACTGTGTATATGCTTTTGTGTGAAAGGTATTCATCTAGGAGCTGGATTATTTTATATATCTAATAATCTACCCGGACTATTCAATACAGACAAAACTTCAAATGTAATCATAATAATTACAACAAAATATATATCTTCCTGAGATTGCAAAAATGGCACTTCTCTTTATTACCTATATTAACAAGAGGATAAACAGAGTTTTTCAATTCAATTGATGGTATAAAATTACTTTGATTTCTGAAAGGTGTTGCATGTTTTATTCATTTATTAATAATGAATAGTTTATTGAATGCTGAAAGAACTAACATTTTGAAGCACTAAACTTACAGATTACTTTGTCACACTCAATCTGAATCTGCTGGTCTGTTGCATGGTCGTCTGCAGGGATTACAGCGACAACATTAGATTTCACCATCTTAGAAATGGTGACAAGAGCTCCAGATGCTAAAGGGAGGGGGTAGGCTAAGGGTTCATAACTCCATTTCTTTAACTCTGCTCTCAGATCCATGTCCGTCACATTACCTTGCAGGAGGCGCTTTCCTGATGCAATCTTTACTACCTTAAACTGCATTTCCACTTCATCCTAAAAAGAAAACAAATAAATAAGTTAAATCTTTTTAATTTAAGTTAATGAGATCCATTTTTAATAGTACAACAAATTACAAGTCATGATACTGATCTCTCTCTTCATTGTTGATAAAGGTTTAGAGAGTGATATTTCTAGTTTTTAAACTGAGGGTAATCAAATCAGAGATGAATGCTCTACAAAATATTTAATTATCTCAACTTCACTAATAAAACGTTGTTATAAAAAGTTAAAGCTAAGAAAACAAGAGAGGGGAGTGCATTGTCAGTCAAAGATACATGCAAGGAAGAAGAATCTCAACAGAATATGGCCGGTCGACAATATCTGGCTGCTGATAAAACAGCACATGCAGAATGACAGAGGTGTGCCTATTATGGTTATCTTGCAGTCTCCTTCATACACTAAGTACAGTGAAACAAAATGCACTTTACGCTATAGTAATATATGAAACATTCCATAAAGATTTAGTTTATTAACTTTGCTTTTAAATGCATATACCATTGGTTTACGAAAACAAAATTTTTTGATTGACATTTTTAGCTATTTGATTGCTTAATATTTATATATATATAAAAAGAACTACACTTAGCAATCTTTTCTTGATTTTTTAATGTTTAAAATCGATTTCGGTCTCGAAAGACCATCATCAGTTTAACATAGAATACAAATATTTATAACCCTATTTGTATTCTATGTTAAACTGATGATGGTCTTTCGAGACCGAAATCGATTTTAAACATTAAAAAATCAAGAAAAGATTGCTAAGTGTAGTTCTTTTTATATATAAACAAAATTTTGATAATGTACTTAAGATTAGGGGTGTGCGATGTAGCAAATTTTTTTCGATTCAATGCAGCGATACGATTCAAAGAGTTTCCATTTGATGCAACTCAATTCTATGTGGTGATAAAGAATTTATGGTTTTTATTAAGTTTTAGAAGCGGTAGAGTAACAATAATACATTTTGTTACAGATACTGTACCTTACTAGTTTAAAACAAACACATTGAAAACAAACATTTTTTATCGTATAAATGTTAGCTAGTTAATGTTATATGTATGCAACAAAAATAAAAAAAATAACCTTACATCAAAGTAAGAGAGTTAATTAAAAATAATGTTAGACGAAGGGATTCATAAAATGCAGTAGGCACTGTAATCTATTTTCCTAAAGCACAATAAATAATAATTATTTTGAAATAGAATTTTAGGGCTTAATACATTTGTTTAGCACTAAACATGCCTATGTAATCAAATAATTCAGGACAAATATAGGAAAACCTAGTAATAAAGAAAGCTGATGGCTCTGTATTAAATGCGTTAAATTTAAATGCATACAGTTATACTTTGTTGTTGTAAAATAAGTGTTCAATTATCAAAATTTATTTGTTACAGTTAAAATAATATATTTCTCAGGCAAAAAGAAGAATGTATAAAATAATAGAAAACAACCTAATTATTGTTATTCACTAACATAGTTGGGAAATCATTACAGCCATATAACTGATTACTTTTTCACTTACAATAAGTTGACTGAAATAAATATTGATGCAAAGTCACATAAGCAAAGATAAATAAAGGTACTATATCACAAAATTTGATTAGGAGAAGCATTATTTTGATTCATGTATAAAAATCCATTATTGTTTAGCCAATATATTAAAATTAATTAAACAATATCAACAAATGTAATAAAATATAATTTATTGAATGCATTAATTGATATTTTTTATATTAATTCTAATTTAAAATATTTTCCAATATAAAGTTTGAAAATATATCTTAATAGAGTTGTTTTTTACAATTAACGTTTAATTATACTTTTAAAAAAATACAAATTACCTTGAGTAAAGTGTTTTAGAACACAATGTCAACTGACTTACTGAATCGAAATCAACTAACATGAATTATTGTTGAAAATGCAACAAGATTGAATTTTAAAAATTAAACCAGATAATACTATGTTTTGATTGGGAAATGTTTTGTTAAAAAGGATGGACTGTAGAGGCCGAGTACCCTATTAAACAGGAAGGGATAACAAAAGTCACAATAATGAATGGACTGAGTCAAGATAACAAATGGACTGATGTTATCTGTAATATTCAACTGTTATCAGCAATATTCTGACTGTTATCAGAAATATTTGAAAATACAATAGAAGAACCTAATTTATTTTGCTATTCTACTTAAATACGCAACAATTTGTATTAATTTTGTATCGAAATTGGTCCCAAAATAATTGCCAACTAACTGAAATTGATAGACTATCTGTAAGGGAATGAAGGGAATGCTCTACTGATTCGTAGTACGTTGCACACACGTAAATTATGATACCCATACGCATTGCTTGACAGACTTATATCAGGTTCATATCAGCTCGAGTTATATCTCCAGGTAGAACTCTGTTAATTTATATTGCGATATAATCATGTCCTATCACACTCATCCCTGTCGACTCGCAACGAAAACAAACTATTTTATTGTAAAATAGTTTATCAAAACATAAAAGTAATAGTTCCAAAAAACCCATCAATAAATATCACTTAAATAAATAAATATAACAAATAAAAAGGCATAGGCATTTTTTCTTAATAATTTGTCATTTTGGCACATCAGAATAATTCTGAGACATCGAGTTGCTTATGAATCATGGCACAATCAGTGCATAGACATTTGTCTAGTCATGAATCGAATTGCATTGATTTTTCGATGCATCGCACATACCTACTTCAGATAACCAGGAATTCGGATAAGCACATTCCAGATAAATGCATCTCTAGTGTAACATTATAATATATATTGACGCTATGTTATGAATAAATATAAAAAAATTTACAACTAGATGTTACCACATAGGTGTATATGTGGGTGGGTTGGTCAATACTACAGTACATGTATGGGTGGGTCAATAACCACTGTGCTTGTATGGGTGAGTGGGTTAATTAACACACCCCCATCATTTTAACACTTCATAGACATTTACTGGCTTATTTTTACACTTAGTAATTATTGAGTCTCATTAGCCTTACATTTCTAACTGAACATCATTCCTTGGACGTCTACATACTTATTTTTACTACTATGTTATTTCCACACGTACAACAATCCACAGACCTCTGCAGATTTATTCTCACTACTAAGGTATTTCAATAAGTACAAAAATCTATAAGCTTCTGCAGAATTATTCTTACAATTTGTTATTTCCATCAGTACAACAATCCATGAATCTCTGCAGATTTATTCTCACTACTAAGGTATTTCCATTGTTACAACAATCCATAGACCACTGCAGGATTATTCTTCTCAACGAGGTTCTTGAATTTCTTTCCTAAAAAATGAATCAAATCTTTACCTACCAATAAATTTCCTGCAACCCCTAAACAGACGGAGGCACTACTGAATTCAATTTTGATGATATAAGATGGATTCCAAGCTCTGTGAAGAGGGTCAACGGAAGAATAGGTAAGGATAAAGGTTATTCTCACTACCAAGATATTTCCATCGGTAAAACAATACATGGCGATCTGCAGAATTATTCTCACTACTAAGGTCTTTCCATCAGTACAACAATCCATGGACCTCTGCAGATTTATTCTAACTACTAAGGTATTTCCATCAGTACAACAATCCATGGACCTCTGCATATTTTTCTCAATACAAAATATTTCCATCGGTACAATTCTTACTCAATCATCTAAAAGTACAAATGTGAATATATGTATATAAACTATCTAATACCCAAGATCAGAAACGGTGCTTTCAGTTTGAACATCCTCTTTTGTAATTTAGGGCCTCAAATAGTCATCATAGCCTATTGGGGGTACTCATTAGAGGACAGTGACAGAAATCAACCAACTGAGATAAAACTAACTACTCATCTCTTGTATTTGAAGCTAAAGAAGAAAGCATCTCTCTCAGCTTGTAGACTTCATGGATATTTCCAGAACTTTGCTTTTTTCATGTATTTATGACTCCTAACAATTACAAAGAGTGTTCTGTGTACCTATACCCATTCATATCAAAGGGCCAGTTTTGCTATTGTTATTCACTTGTAAACATATTAAGGTATCTGTACCCATTCACATCAAAGGACTGTTTTGTGTTGTTATTCACTTGTAAACATATTAAGGTACCTGCAACCATTCACATCAAAGGACTGTTTTGTGTTGTTATTCACTTGTAAACACATTAAGGTACCCATTCACATCAAAGGGCTGTTTTGTGTTGTTATTCACTTGTAAACATATTAAGGTACCCATTCACATCAAAGGGCTGTTTTAATATTGTTATGCACTGTAAACATATTAATTAAGGTACCTGTACCGATTCAAATCAAAGTTCATTGCCGTTCTTTATCCAGTCATAATAGTTAGTTGTAATATATACACCATTTTATACCAGAGCCTTAATTTCTTTAGTGCCATTAAAAATCCAATACATATAACTAGTGATCTAGTACGTACGACAGTGTCCAAAGCTTGTTCAAATAATTCAGTGGGGATTATGCATTAGTGGCTACCATGTCTGGTCTTCAATACATCATTTTACCAATGGAAGCTGAAAAGTAAACGACAATACCTAGCGTATACAGTACCTAGCTGCTTTTACTAAAATGTGTTCAATAAGGTGTCAAAGAAAAGACTAAAACTGTGGTGTTCAGCTTAAAAGAAATACCTAGCACTGATAATATCAATATTAATCCTCCTTTTCTTGGTATAATATTTGACCAACTACTAAATTGGCATCACCACATAATTAGAATAAAAAAAATATTAAGCAAAAGTGTGTATGCCTTAAAAAGACTTTGCGGGGAAATCGATGAGGATAGTCTCCGGCAGGCATATTTTGGGCTTTTTCAACCTCACTTGTCATATGGCCTTATTGTATGGGGAGGCTCCTCTCATGCTCAGGAAGTATTTTTATTACAAAAAAAGCCATACGAATTATGGCTAAGATTAATAAGTTTGAACATTGCAGAGGGGTTTTTTTTAAATTTAAAATACTAACCCTCTACTCTTTATATATATTGCAATGTTTGCTCTACCTAAGAGCAAATTTAAACAAAATTGAGCTGAGAGGAGCGATCCATAGCCATGAGACAAGATATTGCAATGATGTAAACCTGCCTCAGGTTAGACTAATTAAAAGTGATAAGAGTCCACTAATAATGGCTAGTAAATTGTATAATAAAATTCCGTTAGAAATTAGACAACTTGACAAGAAAGATTTTAAAAAGACTCTGCAGGAATTCTTAATCAAGCATCCATTTTATTCTGTAACTGAGTTTGTGACGCAGAAATGGACAGAAATGGACTTTAGAGAGTAGACCAGTGCTGTCTGTATCTTATGAATAAGCCAATGTATTTTGTGAAATATCTAATGGCATTAAATATCTATCTATCTATCTATCTATCTATCAATTTCAAAGACAGCACTTTCTGGTTACAATTTTAAAATTACGTGTATCTTTTCTTTACACCAATAATGGTTTTGTAATTAAACATATTTTTATGGTAATTAAGTATTGTAAGAAGTATACTATCAAAGGCTATAAGAAAAACTGATTCTTAAGTACTATATTAATTAAAAACTGTGATGGCACTTAACGTTAAAATAATTTATGCTAGTCAAACATTATTTAGAAGAAATTTATAAATCTTCAATTTACCTGAAGTTTTTTCAGTTGCTCTATATCAATAGGTGTGATCAGTTTCAACACAGCAGCCAGAGAGGGAGCACTTGAGAATTGTTGTGGCAACCTCTTGCACTTGACACATCGTACTATCATCCCATAATCTACCAGAGAAAACCATCTATCTCCTTTTACTTCCAAAACCCTTGCTCGTTGCCATTCATCGTTATACATACATAGCACCATCTCACCTACCCTAGGCCTGTACATAACATTATTAGATGTCACAAAATTACAAATTTTACACTAATTAATCTACTTAACACTAAAGGACAAATGAGTTGCTAGACAAAAGCTACCTAAATTATAAATTACTACCAAACCAAGCTATTGCCAGCTTCTGCAACAACTACTTATGTATTAAACTAATAATAATAATAAACGTCTTTATTTGCAAACATTTAAAATATTTACAAAAGTGCAAGTTTAGGACTAGTAGGCACTCTCTTACAATTAACCCTAAAAACTAAGAACAGTCAAACCAAAAGAAAATCCATACCCTTGATGGTTCTGGTTTCAAAAACTATTTTTGTATTTTAGTGTTTACAGTGTAAAATATATCAGTAGACTCAACCATCACTAATATTATGACGATAACAATACACGTGAATTTCTTGTTTTTGGAGAAACATAGCGTCAAATAGAATCCCAATCAATTAATAACAAAATCAAACCCAAAATATAATTAATCTTATTGAGAACTTATAAACTTCAATGTAAGAAAAATATTGTTATCTGACCTGTAATATTTGATTTTAAATGAGTTTTTTTGTCATAAGATTACGATTAATTTATTAAAATTTGATAGTTCCCTTGTTATTTATACATGTTTAATATTTTTAATACAAGTATATATAAATTACTTGTCAGTACTAGTGGCACAGTGTTGTAACCCAGCTACTCGGGGATAAAGTATTGTGGAGATAGTAGGAAATAAGTTCTACAATAAGTACTTTTAATAGTGACACAGCGACGCTTAGTGGTTGTTATCAATGTAGAAACTACTAGAGAGGTCTGGGGTGTCCGTGTTGTGTGGTAGTCAGAGTCCAAATGTTGTTTATGCAAGATAACTAAGGATCAGGCCTGTCACTAGCTGAAAATTAAACCAATAGTACATAGTTCGGATTTCATATAAGGCTGTAGTCCCTTAGTTGCTGCTGCAACTTGGCTATTAATAAATTACTCTTTCTAAGGAACAGTTGAATTTAGTTGGCAACAAGACAACACAGATCATCCACAAAAATGTCATCATTCATATTGGCCTTAAAATTCATACAAAGCTGTGTTCGTGTCTATCTGAATGATTGTTTGAGAAATGTAGTGGTTAAAAACTTATAATAAAGTGTAATAACATACTAAACAACATTTGTTATAAATGTTAATAAAGATTAACAAATACAGCTATCAAGTAACTAGTTTTCTACAAAGGAACTAATCATTATTTGTATTATTATTAATTATTCATTTCTAAGATGCCGACTGTAGAGATATGGGCGAATATGAGGGGTGAATGAGTGCGATGTTCCTATTGTTATTCATATTCTTCCCTAGTGGTAGGATCACGTAGGCAAACTGAATATGAAACAGAATTAAATCACCTTCATCAGAATTTTTGAGAAGTTTGAATGCTGCAATTTTGTCTGAAACCTGAGGAATAAATGACTGTAGTGAGTTTCAGTTGCCTTTCCTTGCTGAAGTTTGAATCCCATCAATTGGTTGAGATAATTAGAAGCCAGCATACGCTTGTTATCAAATGTATCTTTAACGCCTTCCAAGCAAGGACATAATTATCTTCTATTAATGGTAGAATACTAATTACTATAGATGCAGTACCTACCAAAGAGGAGACTAAGTATTGAAATTTTTCTATTTTTTATAGTAGGGCATCGATACGAATATATAAATGAATGCATCACGAAATATTAATCTAGTTTTTTATTTTTGTATTATTATAAACCAAACAAGATGAATAAAAAAGTTAATTTATTATCTTGTAATTGTATAAATCTAGCTCTGAATCCAATCATTCTGTACTATAATCCGAGTAAAATCAGATGCAAGAATGATTTTCAACGCTTCTTTACAAAAACCTAAAAGTTTGTTTTTTGCCTTATAATATAGTATATTAAGTATATTAAGACCTTATCAATCTATAATTAATAGCAGCCAAATAATGTTAGCAAACAATATCCATGCTGACTGACAAGTTGTATTAACTTACGTAAAATTAGGATCATAAGGCTCCATATTAAACACATTCTCATACTCATCATCAATTGCAAGTTTTTTAGTTTCAGGAATGTTTTTGGTAAAGACTGTCCCTAACAGTATCTCTCTTGCCAAATCCATTTTGTTTGATAAAAAATTTACTTCATATCCCTCTTCAAGTAGATCCACAGTATTATGAGGCCTGCAATAATGAAAAGCAACATTAAATTCATGATTATAGGTTAGGTTAAAAGGCTCTAGGCCAGGAATTAGTATATTGGAGACATAGGACATCAGCAAACTTACCTTAGAAGACAAGTTCACTAAAACTAGAGTAGTAACATACATAAAAGAATCACATAATCACACGAATTTTCAGTACCAATGGCACTTTCTTCGGGTGAAGGGTGAGGGAGAGAGGGAGGGAGGGAGGGAGAGAAAGAGAGAGAGACTGACATGGCTTCCACTATTGTTGGGTAGGTGGCAGTGGCGAGGTTGTACATCCATATAGCAACACTCAGGTATTGATGCAGTTTTTTTCCGTTGGTATACGTATGAAGTTTGCTGATGGAGAAGATATTGAAGAGAAGTGGTCTATCTTATGTTCAGATTAGATGGGTCACAGGATTTTGTTATCCATTGGTGTGCTAATTCTATCCTTCGGAGTTGGGAAATATTGGCATGGGAAGGAAGGGATGATTACTTTAGCGGTGTAACACTGATCAAAATTTTGGTTATGGAGAAGAATATGGGCAGAGACAGGTTTTTCAGGATTTTGGACTTTGCAATCATGTCTATGGCCATTCATGCGTTTTTGAAGGGTTTCACTGGTAAGCCGATACATTGGGCAGGACAGTGCTGGCACTGAATACCAGCTCCACTACCTCCTTAACCCACAAGATACCTAGAAACTTCGTCTGTGATTCCACCAATGTAATTTATCAACTCCATTGTCAGCACAGTCCTGCCCAATATATCGGCCTTACCAGTGAAACACTTCAAAAACATAGACACGATTGCAAAGTCCAAAATCCTGAAAAACCTGTCTCTGCCCTTATTCTTCTCCATAACTCAAAATTTGATCAGTGTTACACCACTAAAGAAATCAGATCCCTTCCTTCCCATGCCAATAGTTCCCAACTCCAAGATGGAATTAGCACACCAATGGATAACAAAATCTTGTGACCCACCTAATCTGAACATAAGATAGACCACTTCCCTTCAACCCCTTCTCCATCAGCAATCGTCATATAAATACCAACTGAAAAAACTGCATCAATACCTGAGTGTTGCTCTAAAGATATACAACCCCCACCACTGCCACCTACCCAGCAATAGTGGAAGCCATGTCAGTCTCTCTCTTTCTCCCTCTACTCACCTGAAGAAAGTGCCAGTGGTACTGAAAATTCGTGTGATTATGTGATTCTTTTATGTATTACTACTCTAGTGTTAGTGAACTTGTCTTCTAAGGTAAGTTTGCTGATGTCCTATCTCTCCAATATACCAAATAGAGTGAAATTAGTAAAATTAAATAGTAAAATGTTCTATGGCTCTAACATTTTATTAAATAGAAAATCCTCTACTTTTGTTTTGAAACTGGGAAAACTATTACTTTTCAAGTCAGATGGCAGTGAGTTGTACATTTGGGGTCCAAAGTACAAAAATCCTTTTTTCCCTATTTTAAGATGCACCCTCGT
Organism: Stictocephala bisonia; assembly: GCA_035578905.1. Classification (NCBI taxonomy): domain Eukaryota; kingdom Metazoa; phylum Arthropoda; class Insecta; order Hemiptera; family Membracidae; genus Stictocephala; species Stictocephala bisonia. Next base: position 21,525 of record JAQJVL010003579.1, on the reverse strand, counting down.
ACGAGTGTGCGTTGCAGCAATTTTTTTCGATTTGATGAAGTGGTACGATTCAACGAATTCTGATTCCATGCACACATACAGAATTCATGGTTTTGATTAAGTTTTAGAAGGGGCAGAGTAACAATAATACCTTTTGTTACAGGTACCATTCATTGCTAGTACAAATAAAGATAATTAAAAACATAAATTTATTGATTATTTAAATGTCGTCATGTATGAAACAAAAATATAAAAATAAACTTTACATACAAGTAAGAGGATCAGTTTAAAATAATATGCAGAAGTAAGATGAAGGGATTCACAAAATGCAGTAGTCCTAAATCACAACAATTTTGAAATATAATTTCAGGGCTTAATAGATTTGTTTAAAACTAAACATGCTTTTTTAATTAAGTTAAAAGAGAGACAAATATAGGAAAAGTTAGTAATAAAGAAAGTTGATGGCTCTGCATTAAATTCATTTAATTTAAATGCCAATAGTTGTATTTTAATGTTGATATGGGAGAGTAACTGGTTAAAATTATAAATATGTAATTTGTCACAGTTAAAATAACATATTTCACAGGCAAAAAGAAGAATGTATAAAACAATGAAAAATAATTTAATGTAAGTTAAGTTTAAAAGAAAAGACCTTGGAAGCACTGAAATTAACAACAGAAACCACACTGAAGGAACTAGAATATAATCGTAATATAATCGTGGTTCTGCGAAGGGTTTTTACTAGGTAGTTGGTCTTTAAGAATTCAATTCATTCCAGCTAAACCACCAATCTTATTTTGAATTGCACTACAAGTAAACGTTATAAAATATGGCAAATATATAGTAATAACTCGCTTCAATTATGTGAGTGTGGAAAAACTAATGGGATTTTAGTTTATTTCATTTTATAACTGAATAATTCTAAATTTTTTAGGGTTTGACATAAAGCAATAATAAATCCAATCCCGATTTATCAAATCACATAAAATATCACCTAAACTTATTCTTGGAAAACATTTCTCTTACTACCTTACAGAGGCAAGGAGATTATCTGGAATGGATTTTGACTGGTCTCATACCACAAGGTCACAACATGACGGCCAGTGGAGGTAAGGTAAAGATTGGTGTAAAGAAGGTAGATGCCAACATACCAAGTGACAATAATTCCTTACATGTTTTAGTCAATCTGTAGTTTTAGTCACTAGACTACGTGTTTCAAGTCAAAAGACTCATCATCAGGTCACTTGTTTTTGTTAAGATGAACTTGAAACCCACTTCATATAAAGTTCACACACATAAAAACACATTATGTCACGCACCGATACAGTTCTGTGGGCGATTGTTGGACAAGAACTGGAATATACTTCAGTTATTCCCTTCTTCATCTATATCATTGTTTTGATTAGGATCAGCTGTCACCATTGATTTTGTGTATGAGAGTGTTGAATAACATGTTGGATTCAAATTGTATCTTGTCATTGAGTTAATGTGGGTTGTATATTATCAACAATCACCCACAGAACTGTATTAGTGCATGACATAATGTGTTTTCGCATGTGTGAACTTTATATGAAGTGGGTGCGTGCGAGTAGTGATTTTTGAGTTCGAGCCGAGTTGAGTAGTTGGCATTTTTTTCGAGTATCGAGTATTTTCGAGCGAGTATTTACAGAAGGATTTCCTTTTCACCCAGGACAACTGTAAAAGGCAGACACCATCCTAAGCCTATGTTAAGTTTTGCCAGATTCGTAAATATATACATCTAAACTGAACACAATAATTTTGATTTGTTTGTAACTGTAACATTTGATGAATAAAACTTTTTACTTCCTGCCTTCCGATATTTTTATGTGGTATTGTTTTGTTTAACCTTTTCCTTTTTTCATAGCTAATATGATGTAAGAAACAAAGAAAGTATATTATTAATTGAAACAACGTGGATTATAAAGATTTAATCTGTTCACTCATATCACAGATCAGATTTTCTATGCAACAGATCTAATTATACTGTTTCACAGCCAGCCGATATGTTTATCTGGTGGTTCAGTTCAAAGTGTACAGCGAAAACGTTGCGAAGCTTGATGGCAAAAGCTGCAATCAACCAAACTGATGCTAAAATTCAGGCGTCATCATCAAATGCAGTCATTTGCTTTCAGAATTGCCTCCTCTCACAAAAAAAAATTGATTGTGTACACGCCAAGAAGAGTGGATCTGTATTCTGTAGGTATTTAATTCAGTAATACGAGGTTACAAACTAACCGGAAATAAGCTGTGAATTATATAATCAAATTTGAAATTTTGGATGATAAAGTTCAATCAATTGATAATAATAACTAAGCAGGTTTACTAAAAATAAATTTTAAAGTCGCTTAGGATGAATTAGTTTTTAAATTATGATTGGTAATGAAATGTGTGCAACTAGAAACTACTTCGATACATGAGGCTACACTGAACAACAAATAAATAATTATTTCATAATGAGAAATTCATGAGAACCTGGTGTAATCGAATGAAAACCATAGACGTAGTCGGCTAATATAATAGGTCTAGCCGATATTGGCGACGAGATGCAATCTGAAATATCAGAGAAGTGCCAACTAGTGACACAGTGAAGATTGTAGGCAGCTAAATTATAAATAAAAAAACGAGATGTGTGATATGGCTTCGGTTCAATAAACATTATTTTTCAAGTCTCTAAATTCGTCGTATTTTGTTTAGAAATGGTCTTCCAACACGTTTCTCCCTCACTTGGGTTGATAATTTTACAAAAATTTACATCGACATCAACGTGAACAGGGAACCGTTCAGTGAGTTTACGAATCAAAATTATCGTACTTTGCCACCTTACCACTCCAACTGTGTTATTGTCTAACCTAGTCAGAAAACCGCTCAACAATTTGACAGGAAAAAATATTGTATGCGCAAAAGTTACACAAAGTTTAGGCGATCTAAGGTGTTTAACTAATAATAATTAATAAACGTTCGCCACGGATATATATATATTTGAATTGACGGAAAATAAATCAATAATGTTGTGTCGCACGCTGCTAGAACGTCATTACCATATTTTACATGATACGATACAGTATTTTCTTACGTCAACCATTGGACGATTCCCTGCTCAGATTAAAAAATAAAATAGACCTCAACCGACTCACAAGAAATATACGATAATTTCAGTTCCGAAAAGGAGCTGAACGATTCCTTGAACGTACGTATACCAAAAGCGAGATGTACTTTCGCCTAGGGGAAGTTTGATTCTTGGGATGTAAAGTGACCCGTTCTCCCATTGATTGAGCGATATTATTGATATGAACGAAAATATGCACAATTTTCACAGCGTACAGACCATTAGATTTGTATCGGTAACAGGTCTTTTTGAGTATCATGAACTGGATCTCTTACCCCTTTCTTGGGTCATAAAGAAACTAACCAGCACTTCTGTTTTATTCACGGTATTTTAGGTTAGGTTACAAGTGACTAGTAGACTCGGACAACCAAGATGTGTGATCGCTACTACGGTAACTATTTGCCATGATCGCTACTTTCCCAGCTCTGTTGATCACTTTGAATTGAACTAGTTCAAATCATAATGAACGAACTCGTTCACTACGTTGACTAGTTCATTTGACTGTCGTCGTGTACTATCTATTCTTAGATGTATTGTTTAGTTCATAATTACACGTACCAAACTGATAACGTATGATTAAGGGTAAAATAAAACACAAGAAAAGCACACTTTTTTTATTCATAACTTATAACACTGTTTAATCTTAAAACTAAATTAAGATGTAAATCTGATATTTCATGAAATACTTGATTGAACTTCGAGTAGTTTCGGAAGCTACGAGCCGAGTTCGAGTAGTAAAATACTCAATCAAATACTCGAAGTTTCGAGTACTCGCACACCTCTAGTTTCAAGTTCATCTTAACAAGAACAAGTGACCTGATGATGAGTCTTTTGACTTGAAACGCGTAGTCAAGGTAATATAGTGGACAGATTGACTAAAACACGTAAGTAAATATTGATCGTCTGTCTGGGGCTAAAATGTCTAATTTTAACAATAATTCCCCAGCAAAGTGAACAATATTTATTTTACAAAACATATATATTTTATGAATAGTTAGGCTTGCACCAGTTTTAGTAAAAGCAAATGCAATGCATGAATGTAACAGTTGGGTGAGGTACTCACTCTGTTATCTCTTTTTCAACATTTGGTCTTACTGCAGGATGTTGAGATTGTACACTGTCTATTGGTATGGGACTTTGTGGATTAACCTGTGCTCGAGTTGGCATTTCTGTCGATTGTTCATTTTCTGTCTGCACTGGATGTACAGGTTCACTGTAAACTTCACCTTCAACTTGAACTAAAATAGTTCCATCAGATATCTGAAGAGAAAATATATTTTTATTTTATTCAACATGTAGGGTAGGGTCCATTAAACATTCTTATTAACAAACTAATATCTTGTGTCAGTTCCAAAGCAATATATAATTGAAGCACTCACTACATCAAGTTGCAGTGACTGTTGGCCAAAGCATATTTATTTATTCTTAAAACACTTGTCAAGATTGTTAAGATATGGGCGAATATGGATTTCGAATGAGTGTAAATGAGTGGACGTAGTCTTTATTACCAACTAAGACTGAATATTCCTTAGAAAGTATCGTTAATTAATAGCCCAAATGAAAAACCAAGTTATCAATTGATCTCTCTCAAAATGTGTTACGACTCTTGAGTAGGATCGAATTGAGAACCTTTAGCTTATGAAGCTGTTATTATTATACAAAATACTAAGAAAACATCTGAAAGTTGTGTAAAAATTGTAAATAATTTAGACATAATTGACATCAATGTTCAGCTCATGAAAAGACTCTAAGAAAACTACAAACTAGCAGTTCATTATTTTTGTTTATATTAAAGTTAAAAAGTACTAACATAGGGTTATTTCAGCATTTCCATTGTGTATTATATATTTAAGAATTTTCATTGAGCTAATCTTTGGTACATAAATACTAATTTATCCAATAAATGACATGTCCCTTTTTTCAATTCAGACGGGTATATAAGAAAATACTATTTTCTAAATTAAATCATTTTCTATGTTAAAACGTTTTCCTTTTTAACTAGAATCTACATTTTCCGGTGACAACCTAGGGAAATGCCACTGTATTTGTAAGGGTGGGTGAGTGTATGAAAACCAATGTACGTGTAAGGATGGATGGGTGGGTTAATACCACTGTACTTGTAAGGGTGGCAAGATTGATTTCGTTGTGGCAAGCTGTGCCAGCTGAAGAATAATTAGTTTTGCTTAAAATATATTTAAGTGCATTGTTAATGTAAAAATATTTTTTTACGATGTTTTAATTTATAATCTTAATGAAGCAGGTGTATTTGATAAAATACTTTTAGTTAATTTGGTTTATATTCCTTCCAATCGTTAAAATTTCATAAATTAAGTTACATGTTTGTATGTTTTTGGTCCAATTACGTGAAAATTACGGAATTTATCTTGTGATATTTGGAAAACGGATATTTTGCAATGCCTAATAGAGAAATAGTAGATTTTCAAGGTACTATCTACAATATTTAGAAGATAACCAGACGTGACGTGGCATCCTCAGTGATTTCTCTGAGACTGAGATCGGCGAATGACCTTCCAGCTTTTATAACATGTGGTAGGGCGGGTCATTGATTTTCTTCGGCCAATGACTGTAGGTCTGGTGGGTTGTGCCTCTGCCCCCCTCTCCAGCATAACTGCCAAACCAGTCCCCACCCCACCACCTGTTATAAAATCCCTCTGATTGTCCACAGTCCAGTGCTACCAAAGAAAAGTCCGATCAAAAGAAATCCTCTTCCAAAACAAAAAATATGTTCTTACGTCCCACCAATCCACATCCCTACTACTACCACCCTTAAGCCCAGTATAGCCTTGTGCTCAGATAGCCATGGGCGGCTTGTTTCACAACTGTTAAGGGACAAGCTGAGGGGTATGTGTGAAGTAAGTGGATGGATCAAACCAAATGGTAATATGAAACATGTACTAGAAACATTTAAATCATATTCCAGAAGTAAGTGTAATAATATTATTGTAATGGGAGGTTCAAACGATGTTGTAAACGGGCGCTGTACCCTGGACTTTTCTGAACTAGAGACTGAACTGAGTAAAACCTCTGGTAGAAAGGTGATCTTGGTCGGTCTCCCTCCAAGACATGATAATCCTTCCTTAAATCCTGTTGTAGCTGAAGTAAATGACAAGCTCCTAACAATTTCTTCCAAACACGATCATGTAGAGTTTCTCTCTATGGAGTCCATTCCTCTATATGGCTTTACACGTCATGGTCTTCATTTGAATTTAACTGGCAAACGTCTGCTCGCAACCTTACTTCTTCAGTCCTTAAACCGATCCAATGATTTCATTCCTAACTTTAATCCCCCTGAATGCCCTCTGTCTTGTAAATATAACGTTAAGCCTTCCAATATGTCTTCAAAAACGACTCCAAATACTCCCAACTTCAGCCCTTCAATTCCTTCAGGAATGATTTCCAAAAAGACTCATCAATCCCGTACTTTCACTGGAAAGCATTTTTTAGGGGAGGCTCAGAGGCCTCCGGGAGTTACCTGGGTGCAGTTTCTCAAAAGTATCATGAGCGTCAACAAGGAGGCAGCCTTAGGATAGTACATCAAAATATCAGAAGTCTAAGGAACAAAGTGGACTTGTTGGAAGTGTTTCTTGGCGATGAAAATCCGGATGTATTATGCCTAACTGAGCACTCAATGAAATATTTTGAAATTGAAAATCTTAAGATCAAAAACTTTGATTATGTAACATCCTTCTGCAGAACTCGTGCTAAGGGCGGAGGTGTGGGAATCTGGTGTCGTTCAAACCTGAAGTGTCTGTCCTTGGACTGTGAGCCCTTTAGTGAAGAGAAAGAGTGTGAACTAGCGGCAGTTTCAGTTGAAATTAATAATCATGATAAAATGTTAGTAGTAGCTGGATATAGACCTCCCGCAGGTATTCATGATGTTTTTCTTGAACACTTAGGTGAATGCTTAAGTAGATTTGTGAAAAAGCACTCAAAGGTCTTTGTCTTGGGCAACTTCAATATAGACTTGTCTGTTGACAGTTTCACTGGTCACAAATTCATCTCAGACATGTCGTCATATGGATTATATAATATAATCTCTTCCTACACTAGAGAAGCCTTATGCTCTGAAACCTTAATCGACCACATATTTACTGATGTTGCTCTTGCCAAAGGAGAAGTCGTAAAATCGATTTTATCAGACCACTATGCCCAAACAGCAACTTTTAACATAACCGTCGAAAGTAAAGCAAAAGTGGCAAGATATAAATATAACAGAAGTTTTAAAAAAACAAACATGGAAACATTTAAGTTATTGTTAAAACGAGAAACGTGGAATGATACATACAGAGCACAGAATGTGGAGAAAAAGTATAATGAGTTCAGCATGCAACTGAGATATTATTTTGAAACGGCATTCCCAAGAAAATTAAAAAAAATAAATGTTAAAAAAAAGGAAAAGATTGAATTCTCAGAAGAACTTAAAACATTTAAAGACCAATGTCACATATTTTACGAAAAAACAAAACACCTAAATTCTGACCATTTTTTAAGGCAGTATTATATCAGATTAAAATATAAATACAGAAAAATGATCCAACAAGCTAAATGTGACAAAATACGGGAAACAATAGAAAACTCTGACAATAAGACTAAGACTGTTTGGAAGATAATAAATGACCATAGACCAAAAGCGAGGAAAGAAAATACAAATATCACACTTGTGAACAGTGAAGGAAAATCGGTAACTGAACCAAAAAAAGTCTGTGATACTTTGAATGCACACTTTGTTGGAGTAGGAGATGGCATTAAAAAACCAGTCAGCCATGATAAGTTTGAAATAATTAACAATAGGCTCAACAGTTCATCGTTCTTCCTCACCCCCGTTAATGAAAATGAAATTAAAAGCATTATAACTGGCATGAAAAGCAAAAACTCGGCAGGAGTTGATGAACTATCTCCCAAAATGCTAAAAGCCATCAGCGAATTCGTGACAGCACCTTTATGCCATCTGGTGAATTCTTCCTTTGTTGAGGGTAAATTTCCTTCAGCCCTAAAATTAACAATGGTCAGGCCCATATTAAAAAAAGGTAATGAGGGTTCATGTGATAATTATAGGCCAATTAGCTTGATTTCAACTGTATCCAAGATTTTCGAGAAGGCTGTATTAAATAGACTATGTACATTTCTGGAAACACGTCAAATACTTTATCAAAACCAACATGGCTTTGTTAAGAATAGATCGACGACAAGTGCTATACTGAGCCTAATAAACGGCATAGTAACAGATTTAGATAGTGGACAGCGTGTATCAGGCCTATTTTTTGATCTCAGCAAGGCCTTCGATATGGTTAATCATGATCTGCTGCTTAAGAAGATGTGCCAACAGGGGATCAGAGGTGTTGCACTGGACTGGTTTGCTTCCTACTTAGACAAGAGAGAACAGTTTGTTGTAATACCTGATATCGATGATTCTGGCTATTTACGACGTTACGCCTCATCCAGGGCTCTGATCAAGAGAGGGGTGCCCCAGGGGTCTGTTTTGGGCCCAACTTTGTTCCTTCTTTTCATAAACAATCTACCCAATAGTGTAAGTTTAGCTAAAATATGTCTTTTTGCTGATGACACCTCCCTCACACTTTCTAGTCCTTGTAACGAGTCATTGGAACAAATTGTCTTCTCTGAATCCAACAGTCTTTTACAATGGTTTCAAAATAATCAATTAATCTTAAATGCTGACAAAACTCAACTTTTAAATTTCTATATCTCAAATAGGACATTTGGAGCAAACGATGGGTTAAATGTTCTTCTTGGAGACTCAATTGTGTATTCATCCCAGGAAGTTAAATTCCTAGGCCTTACTCTTGATGACAATCTAAACTACCACAAACACATTGAATCTGTAACCAAAAAAGTGTCTACCGGCGTCTTTATCCTTCGAACCTTAAAAAAGTTTGTGAGCAGTGAGGTTCTTCTTTCTGCCTATTATGGAACTATTTTTCCTTATCTGTCATATGCAGTACCAGTTTGGGGAAGTGAAAGCCAGAGGACCTTACTATTGTTTCGACTACAAAAGAAGGCTATAAGAGTCATATTCTCTCTCCCTAGAGGCCATTCATGCAGAGAGATTTTCAGGACCAACAACATTTTAACATTCCCTTCAATTTACATCTTGGAGACCTTGTTGTTTGTCAGGAAAAATATTTCTGTGTTCAGCTCTCCTTCCAGTAACAGATATCCACTCCGAAATACCAATAATATTTCAATTCCCAGACATTCCACTTCATTTTTCCAAAAACAGTTCCAGTACAATGCCATCAAACTCTACAATAGTCTTCCAACATCACTAAAGATCGAGCAGGATCACAGGGCTTTTAAGAGAGGGGTAAAAAGAATGCTTTTAGATGCAGTGGTCTACAGCGTCCGTAATTTCCTGGCTGGTAGTCACTAACTCTGTTGACAAAAAAAATTGTAATTGGTTGACAACAATTTGTAATTGGTTTTAATTAGTATTAAAGTAATTATTTCATTTAGTTACATTGATGACTTGGCTAATGCAATCTTGTTTTGTTGATCTGGCTTAATAAATGAGTTATTGAGTTATTGAGTTATAAAAGCTGGAAGGTCATTCGCCGATCTCAGTTTCAGAGAAACCACTGAGAATGCCACATCACAGTATGGGCAAAACGTCTGGTTATCTTCTAAATATTGTATATTAGTACCTTGAAAATCTACTATTTCCCTATTAGGAATTGCAAAATATACGTTTTCCAAATATCACAAGATAAATTCCGTAATTTTCACGTAATTGGACCAAAAACATCCAAACATGTAACTTAATTTATGATATTTTAACCATTTATTCAAGGTACTATCTACAATATTTAGAACATAACCAGACGTTTCACCTATACTGTGATGTGGCATTCTCAGTGATTTCTCTAAAACTGAGATCGGCGAATGACCTTCTAGCTTTTATAACAGGTGGTGGGATGGGAACTGGTTTGGCAGTTATGCTGGAGAGGAGGGCAACCCACGTGACCTACAGTCATTGGCCGAAGAAAATCAATGACCCACCCTACCACATGTTATAAAAGCTGGAAGGTCATTCGCCGATCTCAGTCTCAGAGAAATCACTGAGGATGCCACATCACGTCTGGTTATCTTGTAAATATTGTAGATAGTACCTTGACGCAGTTGTCACCGGAAAATGTAGATTCTAGTTATGACACCGGGCGCTTAAGCCTAAGTTTTCCTTTTTGTTAACTCACCACAGTACTAAATTAAGAGAAAAGCTTCACTTCCTGTAGGAATCATCTATTATTACTGTAAAATTTGGGCAGGCAGTTTGAGCTGTGCGAGGGAAAAGATGTTGCAGGATAGTGATGGTGGCATTGGAGGTAATGGGGTATACTTTGGTATATAACATTGTTTAACACTTTGAAGCCTAAGCCCAAAGATAGATCGGGCGACGCAAACTGGCGTACTCGCCGATGCCCGAGAATAGCTCGGGCGCCCATATTTAATTCATTATATCTTTATTATCGGCATATAATAGGGTTTAGGTCATCTGAATATGTCTTTTAGTTATCTGTTATTATATATTATCGGTCTATTAATTTTTTTTATCTACATCTGGTCTTGGATAAATAATTATCGTAACAGCTGACGTGAGACTTGGAATGAGCGCGCGCCGAGCAGTATTGTTTATGTCAGCATTGTTTATGTTGTTATATTTTGCTATTGTATTTATTATCTGTTATTATATTTTATCGGTCTATTAATTTTTCTTATCTACATCTGGTCTTGGATAAATAATTATCGTAACAGCTGACGTGAGACTTGGAATGAGCGCGTGCCGAGTGGTATTGTTTATGTCAGCATTGTTTATGTTGTTATATTTTGCTATTATATTTATTATCTGTTATTATATTTTATCGGTCTATTAATTTTTTTTTATCTACATCTGGTCTTGGATAAATAATTATCGTAACAGCTGACGTGAGACTTGGAATGAGCGCGCGCCGAGCGGTATTGTTTATGTCAGCATTGTTTATGTTGTTATATTTTGCTATTATATTTATTATATGTTATTATATTTAGCTTATATTATTATATTATTTATATTTAGCTTATATTATATTTAGCTTATATGTTATTATATTTTATATTATTATATGTTATTATATTTAGCTATTTTTTGTTTTACATATTTTTGTACTTATTTGTAGCTTCTGTAAAAAATAAAAAAATGTACAACACCTAAAGTTTTGCCCATCATTGAAAAGAGAATTTTCTCCCCTTTACAAAGATATATAATATAACCTTTTTATGAAATTTATAAGGCATTTAAAATTTTTTTAATGTGAACATAAAACTCCCAGGATTCCATGCCAAACGGAGTATTAGGGCCCAGGCTTCAAAGTGTTAAATCCCAAAGTAATTGCAATAGTTTAAAATTATTTCACTGAAACATAAAGTCACATAATAAAAATTTTCAGGATCTGTTAATATTTGTTCAATCAATAAAAAAGGACATGGATATAATCATTTTAACGATATGCTGGCTGAAGAACATTTTTTTAACTATACACATGCCTTTGACAAATTTTACCCATTATAGTCTTTCAAATGTTATTATTCATTCATGCGGGAATAAATTAAATCAAGTATTCAACTGTAAAAATATACAACGAGTAAATACCTACAGGTATCTTGGAGTCAATTTTTATAACCATACTGAATGAGAATACGGTTATAAAACCGAATGTTCAAGGTCACTCAACATTTATGAATGTATGGACAAACAATTTTACAACTAATCAACAATAAAGTATAGTATAATGCACCTGAACACATCAACTACATAAGACAAACTAAGAAAATATATTTTTGCATTCTGAATTTTTAAATATGTATTAAACGGAAATGAAATCCAAACAGCTTATTTTCCATACGTACAGTCATTCCTCTTCTTTGGTATTAATTCGTAGAATGGGGCTGGTAAATTTGTTATGGAACCATTTAATTTGTTCAACGGAAAATCCTAATTTTAATAAGTGTGTGTTGCTCGCTTGACACCCTGTTTTAGAGACTTAAGTTTTCAACATCCACTAAATTTTTATTACATTAGTACTACTTCATATTTAATAAAATTTTAACTCAACTTTTACTCAGATATTGCATCCATGCAATAAAAGATAATCTAGATATATTTGCATTAATGAAACCAGTTTAATTCTATTACTTTTAACTAAAAATGCATTTTATATTTCTCAATTCTATATAGAAACCTTTGCTTAAAGCACCAACGATCAGATCTATTTCAGTTTCCTTCACACTATGTATTAAATAATAAAATCATGGAATTATTACTGTTTCATCTCAATGTAGAGGAAGTCGATGTTACCGGTTATAGAGAGGACTGCCAGTACCTAAGCTTGACCTCTCAGCTGAAATCTTTAGGCATTCTACCTAGTATTAAACCTTCTGGATCTTTTCCGTTAATTCACATTACCACTACGTTATTTTTGTTTACGTTAATTCACTAAACTTGATAAATATTCTATTGCTCTAAAAACTGTTTCCCAATCATTTTTACGTCCACTGAGGTATTCCTAATACGCTAGGAATCCAATATCGCTGGTCTTATCTTATCACGTTCCAAGAACTTACACACAGAGAGCACAAGTTAATCAATGGATTTACTAGTTTGTGATCAACTTTAATTATCTTTAGTTAGTAAATCACCTAACCTAACCTAACCGTAATTGCAATAAAAAAGTAGAGGTAGTGAATTAAAAAAGTAGTGGTAGTGAATTAACAGAAAAGGTCTAACCTGCTTTTTAATATTTTTCCCTCTTTCAACTTCATGGATTTGTTATTGCTTGGTGACAATTCAGATCCACGAGTTGGCAATCACGCCCATGCAAGTTCATACTGTGAAACATTTAGGTAACACCCTTGATTATATACACCTACACAGATATCTCATCTAATAGGAATATTTGTGCGTGTAATTTGGTTAGTACTGAAGTCTGAGGTCTGGCACTACAGCTGATCTAACGTCATTACATTTACATGGAACTAAACTAGCGCTCCACAGTGGCCCACATAAGCACCTGATAGTTTAACACGTTGACTGCCAGCGTAGATAATTTATTGTGTCATTCTGAGGCCGCCGTAGTAAAACTGTATGTCCGCCTGATGCCATGAGGGCCACCGGTAGCCCACGTCATACATGCCGCTGTGCGCCATGTGGGCCACCGGTGGCCCCCACGTCTTTTATAAATCAAACACAAATTTTAGCGCCATTTTTAGTATTACGTAATTTTTAATGATATATTCTGAAAGCTTATAAAATGTGATAGAAAACGGTCCTCTGGTTTTTAAATAAAGCAACCCTAAATAAGTTTTTATATATTTGAACTAGTTTTTACGACATTTAGACAGACTAGTTTCTGTCACAAAAAGAATCAATGTCACATACTAAACACCTAACCTTGAGACCCATCCCCCCACCAAAGCTGGTAAGCGTGCCAACCGGGGGATGGCTCAAAACAAGTCGAGCGATGGGATCACGGGTGGCAGTTGGAGGGTCAAAATAACACTCGGCAGCTGAGCAAAACTAGTTTATTACCAAAAAATCAACAAATAAGCAAAACTTGGCAGGCAGAAGGCCAAAACAAAATTAGGCAGAAGGCCACAATATTAACGGGCAGAAGGCCCCAATATAAATTAGCACTTAAATCAATAACCATAAACACTAAATTAACAAGATACAACACATAAACTACAGAAACAACAAACTCCACAAATACCAAAATTTAACAATCAATTTTTGTATGGCCTATCTGCAGTTTGGCCTGAGACTCCCAAAACGTAAGGAAAATTTATTAACAAAATTTAAAAGGTGACAAACTTAGAAACAAATTTAGATAACCCCAAATAAAAGTGAAAATTTAGAAAACGTCTGGAAAACAACAATTAAACCGGCAATTTAGCCCACATATCCCTTGATGCCACCGAGGCCAGGGAGTAAGCCGGCATCCCTGGGCAGCTCCGAATTGAAGTTAAGCAAAAGCACAATAATCCCCTTTTGGTGAGTTTAAAAATTAAATAATTTAAAAGAAAATATAACCCGGTACCGTTCTATTATCCCCTGACATCAATAATACAATTTTAACAAAACCCTAAAACACAAGCAAGAACGATTAATATGATGGAAACAAAATATTCTCACCAAAAGGGTGATTCGATATTAGAAATTTACAAAATGAACACTTACGTTACAGTGTCTCTCAGCCACGCATAGTTAAGTTGATCGGCAGCACAAGACAAATGAAGACAGGCCAACCTCACCGAAGCTGCTGGAACACGGAACGAAACGGAACCGGGCCAACGACCACCAACTTACGCAAAACGCAGAGCGTGAGCGAACTCAGGCAGCCTGGCAGACAACGACGAAAAAAACGAAAAATGTACCGGTCAAAACGACCCGGTACAACCTCAAAAGCTGATCAGTGCACGGGAAGAAAATGTAAACATCACAACGAAACAGCTGAAACATAATATCATATGGCATATGTAAACTTTCGCCCCCACACCATGAGGACCACCAGTGTACCTCATCAATAACTTCACAAAATGGCAGCAAAAGACCGGATGTTGGCTATTCCTGTACTCAGGGGGGTCATTTCCGGTTGCATGGTACACAGAACTCGGAACAATGAATATTGAACTTCACCGTAGAAACAGCTGTGGCGCCAGGCTGAAATCTAGTGAGGGCCACCGGTGGCCCTTATTGCGTGAGCTAAAATTGTTGTGTGGGCCACCGGTGGCCCTCATGGCAGTCAACGTGTTAAGACACAAAATTTATATTGGACAACAAATCTATGTGTTGCAAAAAATCAATGGTAACATCAAACAAATATAACAAATACACAATTTTATCAAACAAAAGGATTTTATTACATAATATATTTTTTTAGAATAAATGTTTGTATACAAATTCATGAAATTATTGTTTGATGTTTTAATCATAAATAACTAGGATATACAACTACGAGGGTCGTCTCAAAAGTAAATTACACTATTTTTTTAAAGCCGTTCTGTTGGCGCCAGAAGTCTGGGAGTCGCAGAGTATTTGCGTCTGGGCGTAGTGGCAGCACTGTAAAATTCCTATGCGCGTGCGTCGATCGATCGGCCAGTCAGACTACAGGCAATATGGAGACACCACTTGTTCCTACCGCCGATTGTGAAATTCGCGCTATTATTCGTTTTTTAACAGCAAAAAATAAAACTGCTACTGAAATTCATCATGAGTTGTGTAGTGTTTATGGTGAAGGTGTGATGTCAAGGCCAATGGTATCTCGTTGGCGTTAATCATTCATTGAAGGACGGACAACACTGCATGATGAACAACGAAGCGGCCGCCCCTCCACTTCTCGCGCGGCAACTGTTGTTGAAGATGTCAGAAAGGTCATTGACACCGATCGGCGCCTGACTCTTGACGAAATCCTTTGTCAACTGCCTTCTAATGTGGAAATAAGCCGTGCATCACTCCACAGGATTATTTCTGATGATCTTCATCTGTCAAAAGTGTGTGCAAGGTGGGTTCCACGCCTTCTCACAGAACAGCACAAAGAGCAGAGTTGATGCTGCTTTGCAATTTCAACAATTTTTCGATGATGAAGGAGACAATTTATTCGATCGAATAGTGACTGGAGATGAGACCTGGATCCATCATTGGACGCCTGAATCGAAAAGACAGAGTATGGTATGGAAAGGAAAGGACGAACCAACACCAAAAAAAGCGAAAGTTGTGGAATCCGCTGGAAAAATCATGGCGACGGTTTTTTAGGACAACAAAGGTGTGTTATTGATCGACTACCTTCCTCGTGGGACTACAATAACAGCAGCACGGTATTGTGAACTTTTGGAACAACTGAGAAGAGCAATCCAGAACAAAAGAAGAGGAAAGTTGACGAAAAAAGTTTTTTTGTTCCATGACAACGCTCGCCCACATGCTGCTCGTCAGACCCAAGACCTGCTCACAGATTTTCGATGGGATGTTTTTGGACATCCACCTTACTCCCCCGACCTTGCACCAAGTGACTTTCATCTTTTCCCACACCTCAAACAACATCTTGGAGGTCGGCGCTTCGCAAATGACGATGAGCTGAAAGAAGAGGTTGAGAGTTGGCTAAGCAATATGGCGGCAGAATGGTATGATGAGGGACTGAAAAAACTGTTACCACGTTACCAAAAATGTTTAGAAAATCATGAAAATTATGTAGAAAAATAAGGTTAACTTGTACTTTTCAAAATATATAATTTAAAATATTTTCTGATGTTTTTTATACTTTTAATAAAATAGTGTAACTTACTTTTGAGACAACCCTCGTAATAACTTTCTTTGTTTCTTTAAAATTTTTACTAAAGATCACTTTGCCAATCTATAATAATGCTTTATTATGACATAAAAAAACTATAATTTTTCTAAACATAAAAAATAACTTATTTGCTGGATAAATACTAGCAACACACCAAAAATGGAATTTTGCATCGCTGCCAGGAAAGGCGGAACAAACAAAAGGATACAACAATAATTATTGATAAATTGAATTAACTTGCAGAACATTCCGAATTACTAGACAAAGCATTTGTTTTTTTTATCTGTGAAAAGAGACGATGATAGTCCATTTATTGGCTTCTCTTCTAAGCAATGATTTGTTGAAAATGGCAAACTTTACAGAACATTAGAATTTGGTGTGGCAATCTTTCATCATTAGGTTGTAATATCAGTATTATTTTATTTTGTATTATAGTCATAATACTTTTTCAAATAATAATTAATAAGAAGAGATCTAATACATCAGTTGATACTAGGGATGGGTTGATCCCTAAAGTGGTTATATCGGTTATTGACAAAAGAACCGGAACCAAAAACCGATGGGAAAATCTTGGTTCTGCAGTTCCAGTTCCAGAAAACGTAAATGGGGAGATAGCTTTCATATCAGAAATGTTTCAGGTGTGAAAAGCGCTGATAAACAGAACAATCAGACATCCAGTTACAAATTAAACAATATATCTTTGTCAAAAAATATCTACCCTTAGAAGGCCACTTCCTCATCAGTACATGATTTGGCTACTGAAATAAACAAAATATCTAAGTCAGAAAATATTTGCCCATAGTCTGGCCACTTTCTTATCAGCACATGAAAAGAGGCGGATAACATTATTGAATAGGAATTCACAGGCAAAGGCAGGGAATTAAAGCCATTCAAGTTTCTTTTCAAGAGTCCAGAGTACAGTCCCTTTAAACCTGAGCTCCACCCTTGTTTACTGTACAGTCCTTTAAGCCTGAGCTCCACCCTTGTTTACTGTATAGTGACCCCTTTCATATGACTTCCTGCCTGATAAAAAACATATTGTGGAAACATTCCATTCTGTTTACAACTCATCTAACATTCTGAAATTAATTATGCTTCTAATGTTGTTGTGTATTTTGAAAAATAATAGGTTTTTATGATGAACTAAGATTTTAGTGTTTATTTATTTAGACTTGTAATGAAAAACAACGCATACAAAACCTAGGGAATCGGATTGAAAAATAAATGTTTGAGATTAATATTGTATCAAAACTAAACAAAACAAGTTTTAGCATTTTTACTTTAAAATAGTTAAATTTAATTTTTATTATATTTTTTAAATTGGATTAATGTTTTAAATTGCATTGACTTAACATTTACTGACCAAAATAGTTTATTATTTCTTAAATTTAAAACAAAATGTATACTGTAATTTCTAAAAACATTTATGTTTATGGTATTATTAGCTATATAGTTTTTTATTAATGTAAGTATCATTTATATTTTCTTAATTCAGTATTATCACCAATTGAGAAAAGAACCAATAGTTAACAAAAATAGTTTTTTTTTCAATAATTAATAAAAAGAAATTGTTTAACACGTTAGCTGCCACTGGGATGGACCGGTGATATCCCCATTGCCAAGTTTTATCGTTACTTTTTTTTCATTAATTTTTGTTGTAATATGTTTGTTACGTAGTGTCATATGATATTTTATAAATAAAATATTTCAAATAAGAGCTGTTAATTATGGCCCGATCGGGTCGGCAGATTTTTTTATTAACGAATTTTAATTGACAAATAAATGTGCCAACCCGATCGGAACAACATTGTTTTTTGGTATATTTCACGTAAGATATTGGCAGTACTGCACTCGGTGCGCGGTAAATCGTGACACACATGTTCGTGTTATTTCGCGCGCTTTTTATTGTACTCGGCACCCGCTTAGTGTAAATCTAACCTCACTTGGTTACAGTTTGTGTGTTGTTAGGTGTAGTGTATTAACACTGAATTTTACATTTTGTTCAGATATCCTTCCATGTTACGTATGTCTTTGAGTGTTTGTATTTTATTTTAGTTTATTTAGTTAGTTTATATTTTCAACAATGGGTGATTTGAATAGTGATGAAATAACAAACGCTTTGTACGATCCTATGACAAGTGAATATGACCCACAAATGGACCGTGTTAGTGATGATGGACACAGTAGACACATGTAAATAACCTAGTTTTTCTGCAAATGTATTTTATCCTAATACAATTTCTTTATAAATGTATCGATGTGTTGTTTTGTCCATCCCCAATAAAACTACCAATTATTTAACATTAAAACATTGATCAAAGTTAAAAAGAAAATGTGACGACCCGATCGGGTCGGCATCATTCACGCTATTTTAAAGTAAATTTTAACTTGAAGTAAATGGTTTTAGAATGTCCTGGATACACTTTTACATAACTATGGGATCCTATATTCAAGAATTGTCTATTAAATAATTGATAAATAGAATTATAGACTTTAAAAATTGATATTTTGTAGACCCTTACTAATTGCTGACACCGACCCGATAGGGTCGGCCGATGTTTCTAGCGCAAACACGTATGTTTCGGGTCGGCACGGCAGCTAACGTGTTAATTAATTATATTTTATTTGTTTTTACTGTTTATTTTTTATGTACTACAATTACATTAACCTTTTAAATTTAGTTGTGGTAATTTCAATCATTGTTGTGATTTGTTTTTGAATAAATTTTATTACTAAACCAGACCTAAAATGGCAGGTTATTTTTCAATTTTCTCTAGGCTTTTAAGTTTTGTAATTTCCTCAAGGTAAATTTCAATTGCACACTAATTTGAGAATTATGTTCCATTTAGCTAAATTGTATACTTTTTAAATTTAAAGTAAATATTTTCTTTGTACAAAAAGTGTAAACAATCACACCCTGAGAATAAATAAAATGTTACCAATTCTCTAGTTATTGGAAATATTGTGTGACATTTTGTAGATTTGTAGTGTATTATACTTAATTTTGGAGAAATCGCCAAAATACTATGCACTGTTTTTACTGATTGATTCCACATAATTTGTTGATTCACTGGCGTAAAGGTATTAGAACAATTTTTTAAGACTTTCTCAAAAAGTACTCGGAACTGAGAACCGGAAACCGATTTCAGTAAAGAACCAAACCGGAACCTAAAAAAAATGGAACTATTTGATACCATTATTGCTGATACCACGCCATGAGGACTACCGGTGTACCTCATCAATAACTTCATAAAATGGCAGCAAAAGACTGGATGTTGGCTATTCCTGTACTCAGGGGGGTACCACTATGGTATCAAATCACTATTTGATACCATTATCAGTCTGCTATTCATTACCAATTTATACACATCTATAAAAAGCAAAAAAAAAAAAAAAAAAATGTTAAATAATACAGCTACTTTTTTTTCTAGTTTTGTAATCTTTGCGGAACCGCTGCTATGCCAAGCTTGTTGCATGTCAACTTAGAGTGGGACAGAGAATGGCAGAGAGGGTAGTGCAGCCCACTGGTGAGAAAGAGAAAATTACAAATTGCCATGAGAATGAGAGAAAAGGATAAAGGACTAGGGGAAGTAATAGTCTGAGAAAAGGGCACTGTGCAAAAAAACTTGCCAGCACTGCGTTTTGGAAGCTGGGCTAAGCTCTTATTTATTTAATCCTAAGACGCCGATGGATATCAAATGAGTGTGATAAATGTAGATGTTTCATGTAAATGCTCTCTTTAGTCTTACTCTCTATCTTGTTTCACTTCTTATAAATTTGTATTCATTGTTATTGCGCATCCAATTTAATATTGAATGAAGCAAAAAGCTTTAAAATCGTTGAGCAGATTTGGAGTTTGCTAAGGGTATATGCGGTTTAAGTAAATGAAAAAGTTCTAACAAACCATTAGCAATAGTAATTACTTTAATGGTTCAGTTACTCTATGGCTTATTCTTGAATTCAACTGTAGGCTCTTCTTTCTTCAACTTATTCTGAATTTACTTTGTGACGTCATTCTGTATGTTTTACTTTTGTGAATAAAGATATTTTGAATGATTGATTGATAAGCTTATAGCCCAATCTTGAAAGAAAACTATCCTTTTAATTTTTCTGAATAACATAAGCCAAACTGAGGTAGAGATTAACAAGCAAGTCTTCTATTGAAAGATAGTTCTTAAAACGTTACTTATATATGCACATAGTAATCTATATTGAGTTAGCTTTTCTTAACAAAAGTTACGTAGTTTCTTACCACTGAGATGGGTTTAATACTGAAATCAGATTCCAAAGGAAGGTTGAAGTACTTTTTATTAGTCCCAGAAGCCAATTTCACTTTGCAGACCTAAATCATACACAAGTTAAGTTTTAAAAATACATATTAAAAATGTATTAATATATAGAAAGTATTTTAACCTGAATATTCTTGCCGTATAATTTAAACAAGATCCTTACCTTAAATCATTAGAATTATAATTACTGGGAGCAGCTGATAAAACTTGATTTATGTCAGAACATAAAGTGAGCAGAATATATTCCTGGATATAATATAATTGAACAAAATAATATAATTTAAAATGTACATTATATTTTAATGTTAAAATATATTAAAATGTACATGTAATATAATTTAATGTTCGGAAAAATTACAAACGTAGAAATAATAAGGTTAACGTACCTTTGTCATCTTCAGCTACAAAACCCTATTTATTGGATTACCGGTTTCGGAGCAAGAAATCAATGGTCACATCCACTGTACAACGTACAGTTTTTCACATCTACTTTCATTTTGTGTACAGTGGTTGTGACCATGGAGTTGCTTGCTCTGAAACCGGTAAGCCAATAAATAGGATTTTGTAGCTGAAGGCGACAAAGGTACATTAACCTTATTATTTCTTATATATATATATATATATATATATATATATATATATATATATATATATATATATATATATATATATATATATATCAGCTCAGGAGGCTTTAACAATGAATAAATTACACACTTACTATACTGAAAAATTCAAGGAGGAATCAATCACAGATACTCACTTAATTAAATGATTG
>JAQJVL010003578.1:0-52500 GCA_035578905.1 Stictocephala bisonia | reverse complement strand
GCTCAAACTTATATTTAAGTCTACATGTTTTGCGGTACCAGAGGCCTCACTGCTTAGTATTTTACTTGTGTGCTCATTAGAAATCTTATGATTGTATTGAAACGTGGTTTTGTTGACATGGCAAAAGGATTAATATTTGCAAATACAAAGATACTTATTGAATGTTTTTGAATAATTTAGTATACCTGTTTATACAACTACCATTAAGTTAATTTCAAATTACATGTAATGTTGACTTGGATTTTCGTAAGAATTACCAATTGATGACTTGTTCTGCAATTTGTTTTATGCTTATTATGGTAAGCTTAGTAGCACAGAAAATGAAATCTTTACTTTAACAATAATATTTACTGTTTAATTTTGAAAGCTAGTAGTATTGAAGCTACAAATATTTATTGTTGGTTTCACTCCTATAAGGAATTGAATAGCATATTAATTTTTAAAATCTATTCTATACTTATCAAGGTCAAGGTTTTGTTTACTTATGGGATCTGTACTAAGCTCCATATTATTTATTAGTTCTTATAAAACCAAAATAACCTGGAAGAGCTGAGTGGTTCTCGATAAATACCATTGTTGTCAGGGTCTTTCCCTTCCTCATTTGGCAACCTGAGTGAACTTTAGCTAATGAATCCCCAAATTCTGCTTTTGGGTTAGTCGGCTACCGCCTGGTACTAAACATTCACGAACGTGGCAGCTTTACAGCTGTGGTGTGAATAGTGTGAAAATATTTTGAAAAACAACTGAGTCACTGTATCTAATTACCATTGACGCATGGATTTAAGAAAATTCGTAACTGCTTACAAGCCCTTTTAAAACACTGCCTGTGAAGTGGTTACACATTCTCATTGTTAAGCCATAAGTGGTAGACCCTAGCATGTTTTTAAAACACTGCCTGTGAAGTGGTTGCACATTCTCATTGTTAAGTCATAAGTGGTAGACCCTAGCATGTTTTTAAAACACTGCCTGTGAAGTGGTTGCACATTTTCTTTGTTAAGTCATAAGTAGTAGACCCTAGCATGTTTTTAAAACACTGCCTGTGAAGTGGTTGCACATTCTCTTTGTTAAGTCATAAGTGGTAGACCCTAGCATGTTTTTAAAACACTGCCTGTGAAGTGGTTGCACATTCTCTTTGTTAAGTCATAAGTGGTAGACCCTAGCATGTTTTTAAAACACTGCCTGTGAAGTGGTTGCACATTCTCTTTGTTAAGTCATAAGTGGTAGACCCTAGCATGTTTTTAAAACACTGCCTGTGAAGTGGTTGCACATTCTCTTTGTTAAGTCATAAGTAATAGACCCTAGCATGTTTTAAAAAGAGTTGAAAGGAGGGCCTTTTTTGAGGGGAAAGGGTAGAAATAGGGGTTTTTTAAAATTTGAGGGGGTTTTAACCATTTTTTATGGGGGGAAACCCACATGAAAAAAAATGTGTGAAGTTTTTTACTTTTCTTTAAAAAGGGGAAAAAAGGGGGGGCCCCGTTTTTTTAAAAAAAGCCGGAAGAGGGAACATTTTTTTGGGGGGGGCAAAGGAAGGTACCGCTGTTTTAAAAAAGGGAGTTGGGGGGAAAATTTTTTGGGGGTAAAAGTGGGGAAAACCCTCATTTTTTCCTTTCCCTGGAAAGGGTTTTTTCCCCCTTTTTAAGTATAAATAAAAAAAATTTTTTTTTAGTTGGGTAACTCATGTTTTAAAACTGCCTGAATGTTACATCTTGTAAGTCTAGGTAGCCCTAGCATTTTTTAAACATGTTGAAGTGGTTATTACTTAAGTGGTTGACACATGTTTTTTAAACAGCTGTGAAGTGTTTATGTTGATTGTTAACTCTTGTTAACATTACACTGTTAAGTGGCCTTTTTTAGAAATGTGCTTGTTTTAATAACTGCCTATGGTTCACTTCTTTTAGTTAAGTGGTTAACTAAGTTTGTAAACCCCTGCTTAAAGCCTCCTTTGTTAAGTTAGTGGTAGCATAGATTTTAAAACTCGTATGATGCACATTCTCTTTGTTAAGTCATGAGTGGTAGACCCTAGCATGTTTTTAAAACACTGCCTGTGAAGTGGTTGCACATTCTCTTTGTTAAGTCATAAGTGGTAGACCCTAGCATGTTTTTAAAACACTGCCTGTGAAGTGGTTGCACATTCTCTTTGTTAAGTCATAAGTGGTAGACCCTAGCATGTTTTTAAACACTGCCTGTGAAGTGGTTGCACATTCTCTTTGTTAAGTCATGAGTAGTAGAACCTAGCATGTTTTTAAAACACTGCCTGTGAAGTGGTTGCACATTCTCTTTGTTAAGTCATAAGTGGTAGACCCTAGCATGTTTTTAAAACACTGCCTGTGAAGTGGTTGCACATTCTCTTTGTTAAGTCATAAGTGGTAGACCCTAGCATGTTTTTAAAACACTGCCTGTGAAGTGGTTGCACATTCTCTTTGTTAAGTCATAAGATGCGTAGACCCTAGCAATGTTTTTTAAAACACTGCCTGTGAAGTGGGTTGCACATTCTCTTTGTTAAGGTCATAAGTGGTAGACCCTAGCATGTTTTTAAAACACTGCCTGTGAAGTGGTTGCACATTCTCTTTGTTAAGTCATAAGTGGTAGACCCTAGCATGTTTTTAAACACTGCCTGTGAAGTGGTTTGCACATTCTCTTTGTTAAGACATAAGTGGTAGACCCTAGCATGTTTTTAAAACACTGCCTGTGAAGTGGTTGCACATTTCTCTTTGTTAAGTCATAAGTGGTAGACCCTAGCATGTTTTTAAAACACTGGCCTGTGAAGTGGTTGCACATTCTCTTTGTTAAGTCATAAGTGGTAGACCCTAGCATGTTTTTAAAACACTGCCTGTGAAGTGGTTGCACATTCTCTTTGTTAAGTCATAAGTGGTAGACCCTAGCATGTTTTTAAAACACTGCCTGTGAAGTGGTTGCACATTCTCTTTGTTAAGTCATAAGTGGTAGACCCTAGCATGTTTTTTAAAACACTGCCTGTGAAGTGGTTGCACATTCTCTTTGTTAAGTCATAAGTGGTAGACCCTAGCATGTTTTTAAAACACTGCCTGTGAAGTGGTTGCACATTCTCTTTGTTAAGTCATAAGTGGTAGACCCTAGCATGTTTTTAAAACACTGCCTGTGAAGTGGTTGCACATTCTCTTTGTTAAGTCATAAGTGGTAGACCCTAGCATGTTTTTAAAACACTGCCTGTGAAGTGGTTGCACATTCTCTTTGTTAAGTCATAAGTGGTAGACCCTAGCATGTTTTTAAAACACTGCCTGTGAAGTGGTTGCACATTCTCTTTGTTAAGTCATAAGTGGTAGACCCTAGCATGTTTTTAAAACACTGCCTGTGAAGTGGTTGCACATTCTCTTTGTTAAGTCATAAGTGGTAGACCCTAGCATGTTTTTAAAACACTGCCTGTGAAGTGGTTGCACATTCTCTTTGTTAAGTCATAAGTGGTAGACCCTAGCATGTTTTTAAAACACTGCCTGTGAAGTGGTTGCACATTCTCTTTGTTAAGTCATAAGTGGTAGACCCTAGCATGTTTTTAAAACACTGCCTGTGAAGTGGTTGCACATTCTCTTTGTTAAGTCATAAGTGGTAGACCCTAGCATGTTTTTAAAACACTGCCTGTGAAGTGGTTGCACATTCTCTTTGTTAAGTCATAAGTGGTAGACCCTAGCATGTTTTTAAAACACTGCCTGTGAAGTGGTTGCACATTCTCTTTGTTAAGTCATAAGTGGTAGACCCTAGCATGTTTTTAAAACACTGCCTGTGAAGTGGTTGCACATTCTCTTTGTTAAGTCATAAGTGGTAGACCCTAGCATGTTTTTAAAACACTGCCTGTGAAGTGGTTGCACATTCTCTTTGTTAAGTCATAAGTGGTAGACCCTAGCATGTTTTTAAAACACTGCCTGTGAAGTGGTTGCACATTCTCTTTGTTAAGTCATAAGTGGTAGACCCTAGCATGTTTTTAAAACACTGCCTGTGAAGTGGTTGCACATTCTCTTTGTTAAGTCATAAGTGGTAGACCCTAGCATGTTTTTAAAACACTGCCTGTGAAGTGGTTGCACATTCTCTTTGTTAAGTCATAAGTGGTAGACCCTAGCATGTTTTTAAAACACTGCCTGTGAAGTGGTTGCACATTCTCTTTGTTAAGTCATAAGTGGTAGACCCTAGCATGTTTTTAAAACACTGCCTGTGAAGTGGTTGCACATTCTCTTTGTTAAGTCATAAGTGGTAGACCCTAGCATGTTTTTAAAACACTGCCTGTGAAGTGGTTGCACATTCTCTTTGTTAAGTCATAAGTGGTAGACCCTAGCATGTTTTTAAAACACTGCCTGTGAAGTGGTTGCACATTCTCTTTGTTAAGTCATAAGTGGTAGACCCTAGCATGTTTTTAAAACACTGCCTGTGAAGTGGTTGCACATTCTCTTTGTTAAGTCATAAGTGGTAGACCCTAGCATGTTTTTAAAACACTGCCTGTGAAGTGGTTGCACATTCTCTTTGTTAAGTCATAAGTGGTAGACCCTAGCATGTTTTTAAAACACTGCCTGTGAAGTGGTTGCACATTCTCTTTGTTAAGTCATAAGTGGTAGACCCTAGCATGTTTTTAAAACACTGCCTGTGAAGTGGTTGCACATTCTCTTTGTTAAGTCATAAGTGGTAGACCCTAGCATGTTTTTAAAACACTGCCTGTGAAGTGGTTGCACATTCTCTTTGTTAAGTCATAAGTGGTAGACCCTAGCATGTTTTTAAAACACTGCCTGTGAAGTGGTTGCACATTCTCTTTGTTAAGTCATAAGTGGTAGACCCTAGCATGTTTTTAAAACACTGCCTGTGAAGTGGTTGCACATTCTCTTTGTTAAGTCATAAGTGGTAGACCCTAGCATGTTTTTAAAACACTGCCTGTGAAGTGGTTGCACATTCTCTTTGTTAAGTCATAAGTGGTAGACCCTAGCATGTTTTTAAAACACTGCCTGTGAAGTGGTTGCACATTCTCTTTGTTAAGTCATAAGTGGTAGACCCTAGCATGTTTTTAAAACACTGCCTGTGAAGTGGTTGCACATTCTCTTTGTTAAGTCATAAGTGGTAGACCCTAGCATGTTTTTAAAACACTGCCTGTGAAGTGGTTGCACATTCTCTTTGTTAAGTCATAAGTGGTAGACCCTAGCATGTTTTTAAAACACTGCCTGTGAAGTGGTTGCACATTCTCTTTGTTAAGTCATAAGTGGTAGACCCTAGCATGTTTTTAAAACACTGCCTGTGAAGTGGTTGCACATTCTCTTTGTTAAGTCATAAGTGGTAGACCCTAGCATGTTTTTAAAACACTGCCTGTGAAGTGGTTGCACATTCTCTTTGTTAAGTCATAAGTGGTAGACCCTAGCATGTTTTTAAAACACTGCCTGTGAAGTGGTTGCACATTCTCTTTGTTAAGTCATAAGTGGTAGACCCTAGCATGTTTTTAAAACACTGCCTGTGAAGTGGTTGCACATTCTCTTTGTTAAGTCATAAGTGGTAGACCCTAGCATGTTTTTAAAACACTGCCTGTGAAGTGGTTGCACATTCTCTTTGTTAAGTCATAAGTGGTAGACCCTAGCATGTTTTTAAAACACTGCCTGTGAAGTGGTTGCACATTCTCTTTGTTAAGTCATAAGTGGTAGACCCTAGCATGTTTTTAAAACACTGCCTGTGAAGTGGTTGCACATTCTCTTTGTTAAGTCATAAGTGGTAGACCCTAGCATGTTTTTAAAACACTGCCTGTGAAGTGGTTGCACATTCTCTTTGTTAAGTCATAAGTGGTAGACCCTAGCATGTTTTTAAAACACTGCCTGTGAAGTGGTTGCACATTCTCTTTGTTAAGTCATAAGTGGTAGACCCTAGCATGTTTTTAAAACACTGCCTGTGAAGTGGTTGCACATTCTCTTTGTTAAGTCATAAGTGGTAGACCCTAGCATGTTTTTAAAACACTGCCTGTGAAGTGGTTGCACATTCTCTTTGTTAAGTCATAAGTGGTAGACCCTAGCATGTTTTTAAAACACTGCCTGTGAAGTGGTTGCACATTCTCTTTGTTAAGTCATAAGTGGTAGACCCTAGCATGTTTTTAAAACACTGCCTGTGAAGTGGTTGCACATTCTCTTTGTTAAGTCATAAGTGGTAGACCCTAGCATGTTTTTAAAACACTGCCTGTGAAGTGGTTGCACATTCTCTTTGTTAAGTCATAAGTGGTAGACCCTAGCATGTTTTTAAAACACTGCCTGTGAAGTGGTTGCACATTCTCTTTGTTAAGTCATAAGTGGTAGACCCTAGCATGTTTTTAAAACACTGCCTGTGAAGTGGTTGCACATTCTCTTTGTTAAGTCATAAGTGGTAGACCCTAGCATGTTTTTAAAACACTGCC
Source organism: Stictocephala bisonia (assembly GCA_035578905.1). NCBI lineage: Eukaryota > Metazoa > Arthropoda > Insecta > Hemiptera > Membracidae > Stictocephala > Stictocephala bisonia. The sequence goes on along the minus strand of JAQJVL010003578.1, from coordinate 46,118 downwards.
TGTGAAGTGGTTGCACATTCTCTTTGTTAAGTCATAAGTGGTAGACCCTAGCATGTTTTTAAAACACTGCCTGTGAAGTGGTTGCACATTCTCTTTGTTAAGTCATAAGTGGTAGACCCTAGCATGTTTTTAAAACACTGCCTGTGAAGTGGTTGCACATTCTCTTTGTTAAGTCATAAGTGGTAGACCCTAGCATGTTTTTAAAACACTGCCTGTGAAGTGGTTGCACATTCTCTTTGTTAAGTCATAAGTGGTAGACCCTAGCATGTTTTTAAAACACTGCCTGTGAAGTGGTTGCACATTCTCTTTGTTAAGTCATAAGTGGTAGACCCTAGCATGTTTTTAAAACACTGCCTGTGAAGTGGTTGCACATTCTCTTTGTTAAGTCATAAGTGGTAGACCCTAGCATGTTTTTAAAACACTGCCTGTGAAGTGGTTGCACATTCTCTTTGTTAAGTCATAAGTGGTAGACCCTAGCATGTTTTTAAAACACTGCCTGTGAAGTGGTTGCACATTCTCTTTGTTAAGTCATAAGTGGTAGACCCTAGCATGTTTTTAAAACACTGCCTGTGAAGTGGTTGCACATTCTCTTTGTTAAGTCATAAGTGGTAGACCCTAGCATGTTTTTAAAACACTGCCTGTGAAGTGGTTGCACATTCTCTTTGTTAAGTCATAAGTGGTAGACCCTAGCATGTTTTTAAAACACTGCCTGTGAAGTGGTTGCACATTCTCTTTGTTAAGTCATAAGTGGTAGACCCTAGCATGTTTTTAAAACACTGCCTGTGAAGTGGTTGCACATTCTCTTTGTTAAGTCATAAGTGGTAGACCCTAGCATGTTTTTAAAACACTGCCTGTGAAGTGGTTGCACATTCTCTTTGTTAAGTCATAAGTGGTAGACCCTAGCATGTTTTTAAAACACTGCCTGTGAAGTGGTTGCACATTCTCTTTGTTAAGTCATAAGTGGTAGACCCTAGCATGTTTTTAAAACACTGCCTGTGAAGTGGTTGCACATTCTCTTTGTTAAGTCATAAGTGGTAGACCCTAGCATGTTTTTAAAACACTGCCTGTGAAGTGGTTGCACATTCTCTTTGTTAAGTCATAAGTGGTAGACCCTAGCATGTTTTTAAAACACTGCCTGTGAAGTGGTTGCACATTCTCTTTGTTAAGTCATAAGTGGTAGACCCTAGCATGTTTTTAAAACACTGCCTGTGAAGTGGTTGCACATTCTCTTTGTTAAGTCATAAGTGGTAGACCCTAGCATGTTTTTAAAACACTGCCTGTGAAGTGGTTGCACATTCTCTTTGTTAAGTCATAAGTGGTAGACCCTAGCATGTTTTTAAAACACTGCCTGTGAAGTGGTTGCACATTCTCTTTGTTAAGTCATAAGTGGTAGACCCTAGCATGTTTTTAAAACACTGCCTGTGAAGTGGTTGCACATTCTCTTTGTTAAGTCATAAGTGGTAGACCCTAGCATGTTTTTAAAACACTGCCTGTGAAGTGGTTGCACATTCTCTTTGTTAAGTCATAAGTGGTAGACCCTAGCATGTTTTTAAAACACTGCCTGTGAAGTGGTTGCACATTCTCTTTGTTAAGTCATAAGTGGTAGACCCTAGCATGTTTTTAAAACACTGCCTGTGAAGTGGTTGCACATTCTCTTTGTTAAGTCATAAGTGGTAGACCCTAGCATGTTTTTAAAACACTGCCTGTGAAGTGGTTGCACATTCTCTTTGTTAAGTCATAAGTGGTAGACCCTAGCATGTTTTTAAAACACTGCCTGTGAAGTGGTTGCACATTCTCTTTGTTAAGTCATAAGTGGTAGACCCTAGCATGTTTTTAAAACACTGCCTGTGAAGTGGTTGCACATTCTCTTTGTTAAGTCATAAGTGGTAGACCCTAGCATGTTTTTAAAACACTGCCTGTGAAGTGGTTGCACATTCTCTTTGTTAAGTCATAAGTGGTAGACCCTAGCATGTTTTTAAAACACTGCCTGTGAAGTGGTTGCACATTCTCTTTGTTAAGTCATAAGTGGTAGACCCTAGCATGTTTTTAAAACACTGCCTGTGAAGTGGTTGCACATTCTCTTTGTTAAGTCATAAGTGGTAGACCCTAGCATGTTTTTAAAACACTGCCTGTGAAGTGGTTGCACATTCTCTTTGTTAAGTCATAAGTGGTAGACCCTAGCATGTTTTTAAAACACTGCCTGTGAAGTGGTTGCACATTCTCTTTGTTAAGTCATAAGTGGTAGACCCTAGCATGTTTTTAAAACACTGCCTGTGAAGTGGTTGCACATTCTCTTTGTTAAGTCATAAGTGGTAGACCCTAGCATGTTTTTAAAACACTGCCTGTGAAGTGGTTGCACATTCTCTTTGTTAAGTCATAAGTGGTAGACCCTAGCATGTTTTTAAAACACTGCCTGTGAAGTGGTTGCACATTCTCTTTGTTAAGTCATAAGTGGTAGACCCTAGCATGTTTTTAAAACACTGCCTGTGAAGTGGTTGCACATTCTCTTTGTTAAGTCATAAGTGGTAGACCCTAGCATGTTTTTAAAACACTGCCTGTGAAGTGGTTGCACATTCTCTTTGTTAAGTCATAAGTGGTAGACCCTAGCATGTTTTTAAAACACTGCCTGTGAAGTGGTTGCACATTCTCTTTGTTAAGTCATAAGTGGTAGACCCTAGCATGTTTTTAAAACACTGCCTGTGAAGTGGTTGCACATTCTCTTTGTTAAGTCATAAGTGGTAGACCCTAGCATGTTTTTAAAACACTGCCTGTGAAGTGGTTGCACATTCTCTTTGTTAAGTCATAAGTGGTAGACCCTAGCATGTTTTTAAAACACTGCCTGTGAAGTGGTTGCACATTCTCTTTGTTAAGTCATAAGTGGTAGACCCTAGCATGTTTTTAAAACACTGCCTGTGAAGTGGTTGCACATTCTCTTTGTTAAGTCATAAGTGGTAGACCCTAGCATGTTTTTAAAACACTGCCTGTGAAGTGGTTGCACATTCTCTTTGTTAAGTCATAAGTGGTAGACCCTAGCATGTTTTTAAAACACTGCCTGTGAAGTGGTTGCACATTCTCTTTGTTAAGTCATAAGTGGTAGACCCTAGCATGTTTTTAAAACACTGCCTGTGAAGTGGTTGCACATTCTCTTTGTTAAGTCATAAGTGGTAGACCCTAGCATGTTTTTAAAACACTGCCTGTGAAGTGGTTGCACATTCTCTTTGTTAAGTCATAAGTGGTAGACCCTAGCATGTTTTTAAAACACTGCCTGTGAAGTGGTTGCACATTCTCTTTGTTAAGTCATAAGTGGTAGACCCTAGCATGTTTTTAAAACACTGCCTGTGAAGTGGTTGCACATTCTCTTTGTTAAGTCATAAGTGGTAGACCCTAGCATGTTTTTAAAACACTGCCTGTGAAGTGGTTGCACATTCTCTTTGTTAAGTCATAAGTGGTAGACCCTAGCATGTTTTTAAAACACTGCCTGTGAAGTGGTTGCACATTCTCTTTGTTAAGTCATAAGTGGTAGACCCTAGCATGTTTTTAAAACACTGCCTGTGAAGTGGTTGCACATTCTCTTTGTTAAGTCATAAGTGGTAGACCCTAGCATGTTTTTAAAACACTGCCTGTGAAGTGGTTGCACATTCTCTTTGTTAAGTCATAAGTGGTAGACCCTAGCATGTTTTTAAAACACTGCCTGTGAAGTGGTTGCACATTCTCTTTGTTAAGTCATAAGTGGTAGACCCTAGCATGTTTTTAAAACACTGCCTGTGAAGTGGTTGCACATTCTCTTTGTTAAGTCATAAGTGGTAGACCCTAGCATGTTTTTAAAACACTGCCTGTGAAGTGGTTGCACATTCTCTTTGTTAAGTCATAAGTGGTAGACCCTAGCATGTTTTTAAAACACTGCCTGTGAAGTGGTTGCACATTCTCTTTGTTAAGTCATAAGTGGTAGACCCTAGCATGTTTTTAAAACACTGCCTGTGAAGTGGTTGCACATTCTCTTTGTTAAGTCATAAGTGGTAGACCCTAGCATGTTTTTAAAACACTGCCTGTGAAGTGGTTGCACATTCTCTTTGTTAAGTCATAAGTGGTAGACCCTAGCATGTTTTTAAAACACTGCCTGTGAAGTGGTTGCACATTCTCTTTGTTAAGTCATAAGTGGTAGACCCTAGCATGTTTTTAAAACACTGCCTGTGAAGTGGTTGCACATTCTCTTTGTTAAGTCATAAGTGGTAGACCCTAGCATGTTTTTAAAACACTGCCTGTGAAGTGGTTGCACATTCTCTTTGTTAAGTCATAAGTGGTAGACCCTAGCATGTTTTTAAAACACTGCCTGTGAAGTGGTTGCACATTCTCTTTGTTAAGTCATAAGTGGTAGACCCTAGCATGTTTTTAAAACACTGCCTGTGAAGTGGTTGCACATTCTCTTTGTTAAGTCATAAGTGGTAGACCCTAGCATGTTTTTAAAACACTGCCTGTGAAGTGGTTGCACATTCTCTTTGTTAAGTCATAAGTGGTAGACCCTAGCATGTTTTTAAAACACTGCCTGTGAAGTGGTTGCACATTCTCTTTGTTAAGTCATAAGTGGTAGACCCTAGCATGTTTTTAAAACACTGCCTGTGAAGTGGTTGCACATTCTCTTTGTTAAGTCATAAGTGGTAGACCCTAGCATGTTTTTAAAACACTGCCTGTGAAGTGGTTGCACATTCTCTTTGTTAAGTCATAAGTGGTAGACCCTAGCATGTTTTTAAAACACTGCCTGTGAAGTGGTTGCACATTCTCTTTGTTAAGTCATAAGTGGTAGACCCTAGCATGTTTTTAAAACACTGCCTGTGAAGTGGTTGCACATTCTCTTTGTTAAGTCATAAGTGGTAGACCCTAGCATGTTTTTAAAACACTGCCTGTGAAGTGGTTGCACATTCTCTTTGTTAAGTCATAAGTGGTAGACCCTAGCATGTTTTTAAAACACTGCCTGTGAAGTGGTTGCACATTCTCTTTGTTAAGTCATAAGTGGTAGACCCTAGCATGTTTTTAAAACACTGCCTGTGAAGTGGTTGCACATTCTCTTTGTTAAGTCATAAGTGGTAGACCCTAGCATGTTTTTAAAACACTGCCTGTGAAGTGGTTGCACATTCTCTTTGTTAAGTCATAAGTGGTAGACCCTAGCATGTTTTTAAAACACTGCCTGTGAAGTGGTTGCACATTCTCTTTGTTAAGTCATAAGTGGTAGACCCTAGCATGTTTTTAAAACACTGCCTGTGAAGTGGTTGCACATTCTCTTTGTTAAGTCATAAGTGGTAGACCCTAGCATGTTTTTAAAACACTGCCTGTGAAGTGGTTGCACATTCTCTTTGTTAAGTCATAAGTGGTAGACCCTAGCATGTTTTTAAAACACTGCCTGTGAAGTGGTTGCACATTCTCTTTGTTAAGTCATAAGTGGTAGACCCTAGCATGTTTTTAAAACACTGCCTGTGAAGTGGTTGCACATTCTCTTTGTTAAGTCATAAGTGGTAGACCCTAGCATGTTTTTAAAACACTGCCTGTGAAGTGGTTGCACATTCTCTTTGTTAAGTCATAAGTGGTAGACCCTAGCATGTTTTTAAAACACTGCCTGTGAAGTGGTTGCACATTCTCTTTGTTAAGTCATAAGTGGTAGACCCTAGCATGTTTTTAAAACACTGCCTGTGAAGTGGTTGCACATTCTCTTTGTTAAGTCATAAGTGGTAGACCCTAGCATGTTTTTAAAACACTGCCTGTGAAGTGGTTGCACATTCTCTTTGTTAAGTCATAAGTGGTAGACCCTAGCATGTTTTTAAAACACTGCCTGTGAAGTGGTTGCACATTCTCTTTGTTAAGTCATAAGTGGTAGGCCCTAGCATGTTTTTAAAACACTGCCTGTGAAGTGGTTGCACATTCTCTTTGTTAAGTCATAAGTGGTAGACCCTAGCATGTTTTTAAAACACTGCCTGTGAAGTGGTTGCACATTCTCTTTGTTAAGTCATAAGTGGTAGGCCTTAGCATGTTTTTAAAACACTGCCTGTGAGGTGGTTGCACATTCACATTGTTAAGTGTTAGGGAATATTTAGGACAAGGGTAGGCTTAAGTTAGATATAGAAGAACTTGTGTTGCATTTTAATGTAAAAACATATAGTGTGTATTGATTACTTGTAAATTTAGATTATATTATTGACGGTATTAACTTCTGTTAAAAATAAAGATGATTTGAAACTTAGTTTCTAGACAATGTACATTATAAATTTGTTCAATTTTTACTTTGGTTTTATGGGATAGTTGTTAGTAATTTGATTATTTAATATTTCAATTGTTGGCTTTATTTTATTGTAAATAAAATATTGTGATTTGATGATGACACAATAAACATTAAATTATCAGTACTAACGTCAGTATAAAAAGTAGTTCTAAGTTGTTTTCAAATCGTTAGTTTCTAAACAACATACATTGCGCAATCGTGCAATATTTATTTTGGTTTAGTATAAGTGTAGTTAGGAATTTGACTATTAAATATTTTCATTCGTTTAGTTTTTATGACATATTTTTGTAGTATTATGTATTGTTAAAAATAAAAAATGTGGATTAGATATGTTTGGTTATTGAAATAATTCAATGTAACGCTCCTAAAGGGTTTCTCAACTTAAGTTGAGGCAGCTGAGGGTCTAATGACGTGACCATCGTCCGTCCTCCTGTCGTAAACAAATTAGTCAAGGCTGCACGCACTATAGTTTGTATGATAGAACCTGTCTCCTGGACCCTCGGCTACCTGGGACTGGCCCGAGACAACCCCCAGCACTGCCAGCCGCCTGCGACTGTTTCCTTAATGAGTCGCTTACTGGCATCGCCACTAGGTGAACTAACTTTTTTTCCCGGATCACAATTTTTGAATTTTTATCAAATATTTGAAAAGTACATAAAAAATAAGATTAACGATATAAAACTCGATAAAAATTGAACAATATTGAGATGGTCTGTTTATTTGTATAGTAACAGTATAGTTGGTTTTGTGTAACGATATGACGATTAAATTACATTGGAATTGACAACAATTCTAATAAAATAACTTTTAAACTAAGCTTATAAAATATTAGAGGTAACAATCCAGTTTCATGAGAAAAATCTGTATTTTGCGTTATAACGGTACTACCACTTGGAACATTAGACTGTCGCAGCGGAAGTCTGACTCATAGCAGCTAATCTATTTCTGAAAAATGCTTAATCAACTGCTTACGAGTTTCTAGGGGTGAGGTGAGGGTAGTTTTCAGTTCAAAGTGAGTGTTGGCCACAGTAACATCGTGGTAAATTAAATAACCAATGTGTTTTCATTTAATTTTTTAGTTAGCGAATTTTTAAATTAAGCATTTCTTCAATTGAGTTTACTATTGCATATTTTTTGCTATTATCTTTTGTTATGTGACTATTTGTGTGTTAGTGTTTTTTGTTTACTTTTATTTTTGTGAATATGCCTCCAGCAAGTGAAAAGCGTGCTGGGACAGCATACAATTCACAGGCAAGAACGATTATTGCATCTGTTTTGCAATACTTCGAGCGGGAACGTGACAACAAAGAACCGTTATTAGATCTTAAAAAGGTGTCTGAAAGAGTGTCTGTAGCTTGCAATATTTCCACCAGAACTTTGAGCCGTATAAGATTGCAGTTAAAACAATCAATGGAAGATGAAGCCTCCTCAGCGAGCCAACATGAATTTGAAGAAGTGGACCAAAGCCTACCTTCTGACGAAAATCCGACCGTTTCTGTAAGTTATGATACGAGTGTAAGAAACACCAATCCTAGGGCATATTATGTTCCTAAGCTGTGCACACCAAAGAGGAAAAAGCCCTTTAAATCGATAATAACAGAGCTGGATGATTTTCAAAAAATTGCAATCAGAAACCATGTACTGTACTATTACAGACGTCGAGAAGTACCTACCCTCCAAAAACTTAAAACAAGCTTACGTAAAGTTGATTTGTTTCATAGCTGCATACAGACGTTGGCGAGGGTTTTAAAAAATATTGGGTTCAAATGGAAAAAAACTAGACAATAGAAAAATATTAATGGAGAAACCATTAGTAGCTCTTGCCAGATGCCGGTTTTTAAGAAAAATTCGAGATATAGACTTCAAAAAGTGAATTTTTTAGATGAAACCTGGATTAATGCGAACACTTCGAAAGACTCTGGATGGACTGATGACACCATAAAGTGTTCTGTAAATGCTCCATTAGGAAAAGGCAAGCGATTAAATAATTTGTCATGCTGGGGGATTCCACGGATGGATAAAATCGCCACCACTAATTTTCACATCTAAAAAAACAGTGGATTATCATGAAGAGATGAACCACGAAGTATTTGAAGGTTGGTTTTTTGAAGTGCTGCTCAAATCCATTCCGACTGGTTCAACTATTGCGATGGATAATGCATCATATCACTCTCGAATAGCAAATAAAGTGCCAACATCGGCCTCAAAGAAGTGTGAAATGGAAGAATAGCTGAAAACGCGCAATATCTCCTTCTCTCCTGACTTGCGGAAGCCCGAGTTATATAACCTGATAAAGCTACACAACCCTCAAGTCACAAGTTACGAGATCGACAAGAAAACCTCTCAGCTTGGGTTCAAAGTCGTACGACTTCCACCATACCACTGCAACTACAATCCGATTGAACTCGTATGGGCTAATCTGAAACGGTTTGTTGCTGCACGAAACACCACCTTCAAGCTGAACGATATTAAAAATTTGTTCATGGAAGCAGTGAACTCTTTCGCCCCGGATAGCTGGAGAAGTTGTGTACAGCACGTCGAAAAAGAAATTGAGGCCGATTGGAAAGAAGGACTTAATGACATTAGTGTCCAAGAATTAATTATTACTTTGGCACCTGGTGACTCGGATGACAGTGATATCGACAGTGATGACGATCCCGACTTGGGAGTGTCACCTCTGGTATAATCAGGTATGAACAGATTTTTTCAAAAGTTATGAGGACCTAAAGGTTAAAAAATTCAGGTTTTCCTAACTTTTTCCAAGCTAGAAAAATGTATATATTTATATGTATGAAAAAAATAAATCAAAACCATTAGTATCCTTCAGCGATTTTGAAAAGAGGGCGGAAAAACAATTAAATTAGTATCTTGAATTATTATCTTGATTAAGTGGTTGTGAAGAAATTAAACTTTTATTATTTACAATAATTCCCTAAGTAACATAACATTTTATGTTTTGATAAACTCACTACCGTATGCACGTTGTCCTATGCTTTTCTTACGGGAAATTGGTAAAATTTTGATTACCTGTTCTATTTACTAACATTTGGATAACATTTGGTACATGGGTTCTTAATAATCTTATTAAGTAATTATTTTCGCATCGATGCCTCCCTATTCGCAGCAAACTTGTAAAATCTACATTATGTATATTTTAAAATTTTCTTATGTAAGTTTGTATAATATTCATTGTTATTATGTAAATTTTGTGCCTTTGTCATTATTATTTGAGATATGTATACCACTAACATTTGGATAAAATTTGGTACATGGGTTCTTAATAATCTTATTAAGTAATTATTTTCGTATCGATGCCCTATTCGCAGCAAACTTGTAAAATCTACATTAAGTATATTTCAAAATTTGCTTATGTAAGTTTGTATAATATTCATTGTTATTATGTAAATATTGTGCCTATTATTGTGCCTTTGTCATTATTATTTAAGATATGTATATGATGTGCTTTTGGATTATTTTGTTAAAGTGCATGTGAAAAGTGAAAGTTGTAAAATATTGATTGAATTATAAATATAATGTGCTTAAAAGTAGGAATAGTCTTATTTTCAAATCCTTGTCAATTATTTAGATTCACATTGGTAAAATTGCCTATGATATTAATATTTACTCAATAACGCAGTGTTTGGCTTTATTATTCTAACTCAGTAAACTTGCAATAATTTACTTCTCAGAAATATTTTAGCCACCATGAGTCAGACTTCCACTGCAAAAGTCCAATGTTCCAAGTGTTGGTACCGTAGATTTTTCTCGTGAAACTCGATTGTTACTTCTAACCCATGTTACTCATAAGCATATTAAAAAAATTATTTTATTAGAATTGTTGTCAATTCCAATTTAATCGTCATATCGTTACACAAAACCAATTTTATTGTTACTATACAAATAAACAGACCACCTCAATATTGTTCAATTTTTATCGAGTTTTATATCGTTAATCTTATTTTTTTATGTACTTTTCAAATATTTGAAAAAAATTCAAAAATTGTGATCCGGGAAAAAAGTTAGTCTTGGTGTCCACTGTCCACGTCCCACCAATGTACGTGTCAGGGTGGGTGGGTAGGTTAATACCACTGTAAATGTATGTGGGTCAATACCAATGTATGTCTATGGGTGGGCGGGCGGGTCATTGTATTGTTAATTTTGAGTTTTGGTATATTTGTCAGATCAATGTTAGAAGTGAGTCTAGTAGAGCACAACAATATTGTTTGGGTTTTGGCCTCATTGAGCTTTAAGCCATGCTTGACAGCCCCATGAGTTGTTTGTGATAGACTGGATATCACAGTTAATGTTAGTTACGGCAGTAGGCAAGTCTTTCAAAGTGAAGTGAGTATATATTTGTAGGTCGTCAGCGTATAAGTGGACGCGTATAAAGACATTAAACCAAAGTCATGACTACACTTTACAAGTCTAAAACAGTTTTAATTTTTATGTGTAACCAGTTAATTTTTAGAGAAACCAAATACTGGAGGAAACAGCCGCAGGCGGCTGCCAGTGCTGGGGGTGTCCCGGGCCAGTCCCAGGTAGCCGAGGGTCCAGGAGACACGTTCTATCATACAAACTATAGCTAGTTAAAATTTGAACATTTAGTATTTTAAAATGTACTTAAAACTATCATAATAAATTTAATTTATTAGATTTTTTAATACTTTTCAGTTTTTGTCCCAAATTAATCAGACGATATTAAGAATTTTTTATTGATATATTTTACTTGACATGTCGAACAGTATTTATTCCATGTAGTTTTTATGATATATTTCACTTGACATGTCAAACAGTATTTGTTCCATGTAGTTTTTATTGATATATTTCACTCGACATGCCCAACAGTATTTGTTCAATGTAGTTTTTATTGATATATTTCACTTGACATGTCGAACAGTATTTGTTCCATGTAGTTTTTATTGATATATTTCACTCGACATGCCCAACAGTATTTGTTCCATGTAGTTTTTATTGATATATTTCACTTGACATGCCCAACAGTATTTGTTCCATGTAGTTTTTATTGATATATTTCACTTGACATGCCCAACAGTATTTGTTCCATGTAGTTTTCAGAAATTCTTATATAGTCCGATTAATTTGGGACAAAACTGAAACTTATTAAAAAATCGATTAAATTCCGTTGATTATAATAATTTTTAATTATATTTTTCTAATACTAAAAGTTCCAATTTTAACTAGCGTGTGCATGTAGCCTTGACTAATTTGTTTACGTCAGGGGGACGGACGACGGCACTTCATTGGACCCTCGGTTGCTTCTTTCTGTGGGTCTGGGCCAATCTTTGTAATGTGTCGCTAGAATTGCTAAAACTGATCCCGCCGGTGTCTACCGGTTGGACTGGTCACATATGTTCTTTTTCTATAAGATTAGTTACGACTCTAGAGCTGACAGTCCCAAGGAACAACTTAATGTTTGTAACTAAATAATAATTTGTAAAGAACCTTGATGTCAAAGTTACGAGTGAATACATAATTGGAACTTGTCACAAGTTGTCATAACTTTTGTGGCCACTTGCAAGTAATTCGTCAACAGAATACTATTTAAACCTGACAATCTATGTCGGGGTACTTCAATTCATCTGTTCATACCATAAAAAACATACAATAATATTCTGCATTATTAATGTATGAAATAAGGACCTCTTTTTAAAAATATTTATTTTTTTAGTCATTTAGTGGCAAAAATGTGTTACAAAACATACTTTCATAAAAACCAATTTAATTTGTGGGTTATACAGGGAGGAAAAAATATGGAAACGCTCTCTCAACAACGTTATTTTTTCAATAGATATCTGATAATTCAATTTTTTTTAAAATAATTGTGTCCTTTAAAGTAAAGTTTTTGTCAGAATAATTTACTTAAAACCGTTAAGTATCGGAAAAACAATATCGTTCAAATTAGTTACTTTGAAATTCAAATGACTGATACTCTGGAAAGGATAAACCTTTCGAAGTCCAGTTTGCGGCAATTAATTTCTCTTGAATAGACCTTTAATTTGATACCAAACTCGATCTAGGCTTACGTTGAAGATTTTCGCTCAACTCCTCGTGGGCCGTCCCCTTGACAAGAAGAAACGTCGTTAATGGCGTAAAAAAATATGTTATTTTTAACCATGATTATGTACAAGATTCTACTTTTACAAGTTCAATCTTCAACGCTTGATAGTACAAAACAAGATTTTCAAAATGCGTCTCCCGCCAAAGACGATCAATATAATGATAACTCAGAAAGAACTCATCATTTTGAATGCATATTCTCAGAAAGAACTCAAGAAAATGCATAAAATTAAACATTGTCCAATTTATTTCAATTTCGTGGTTTGTTCAATATGTATTTGTTGACTACTACAATTTATTTAAAAAAAGCTGAGATATATATTAATAAAAATAAAATATAAAGTGATCTCCTGTCACAAAGCTAAATCCAATCCATCGAACCATTTAATATCTGCCCCACTGATTCGATTTATGCTGGCTAATCCCTCGGTAAAAGAGCGCAGAAGGCATTCTGTAACTATGTGATCCATTGTTTGGATGGACTACCCGCAATCACATGACTGATTTAGTGTCAATTGCAATTACATTTCCAGTAGTTAGATCGTCCCACGCCAGTTCGGAACCGGTTCAACAGTGTCCATTCCCTGCGAGGGAGGTTCGTCCAACCCACAGGGGGTGATGTTCGCGTCCACAGCAAATCTTTAAAGCTGTGCATACCCCCTAAACGTTCAACAAACAAACCTGGTAGCTGGAATGTCGCGATTTGTGACCTCCCAGCTACAGCAGCTACCACACACATTGTCATTAAAGTTGATGGTTAAATAAAAGAATAAAATGAATATGGTAATGTTTTTATATAACAGGCCAAGGTTGGGTATTGTTAGGTAAGGTGATGCATTGTTATAAGCAGGCTGAATTTGATGCTGTTCGATAAAATTTAAAATTTGACGTTTGGCTGACGATTTGGACTCTGCTGGTATTGATTTAGTTTCAACTAACCAACCAAAGACAAAAAAAAAAAAAAAAAAACAATCTATCTTCATTCGATTCTAATTTGATATATTCACGCCACCTTCTGTCCACTGAAGTATTCATCTGTTAAGGAGTTCTATAAACATGTTTTTTTTTTTCAGTAATTACTTTCTAGCATCAAATTCCATGTCAGAACTACCGTAAAACACAGACTAACAATAATGAACACGACAATAAAAGATATAAGAAACAAAACATAACCTCAAACAACTGATTTCAGCAACGGCTGGACGTTCGGCGTTCACTGACACTCGACACTACTCACACTATTAATGTTATCAGGCTAGGATATACGATCTGGTATGACGGCCGCAAATCTCTGCTGCTGCGACTGGAAACATAGCCTACTGACCTTATCTTGGCTGCATGTAGTCTGTGGGCGTTGTAATGCATAATTACTGTCGGCGCAGAAATATGTGTACCCGAGTTTGAAGGTTGTTTACTAAGAAACTGAGAGGCATATTGTTTTCCTCGTTTCATTTTACGTTATGACTTGTGCAGTTTTAAATTTTATTGTTAGTTTCAATAATTTCTATCCACGTTACAACAGAAAAAGTAGCGAAATTTTAACTAGTTTTGACTGTATATCAAATATATACCATTATTTCTAAATAAAAATCGTTACTGTGTCATAATTATATTTTGATACGTGGTTGATAGGAATGTATCCTAATAGGTTTTATAAACTTTAGGATTTTATCTTTTTAATAAACAAAATTCTTATCAATTGCCAGAAACAAAGTTTTCTTGGCTTGCAGAGGTCGTAAAATTGATTACTTGCTCTTGTTGTAATTCTATTACATTTATTGTTACAATAAATTATTTTCATATGTCTAAATAAATAAAAGGATTTGAAATCGATTTAAGTAAATTTCAAATAACTTTAAATTGATAAATTGTTATTTATATCAATATAAAATCACCGGATTTACTTACGTATACGAAAATAATTTGTTGTAACTATAAATGTAATAAGGAATACAACAAAATCAATTAATTAATTTTACGGCCTCTAGAAGCCAAGAAAGCTTTGTTTTAGGTAATTGATAAGAACTTTTTTTCGAAAAGATAAAAATATAAACGTGATACATCAACGGGGTTTTTAGTAGGAACGGTGTAAATTTGATGTACAGTCAAAACTTGTTAAAATTGTGGTACTTTTTTGTTCCAGCTAGGATAAAAATTATTAAAACTTATAGTAGAATTTTAAAATTCATATGTCATAACGTGCAATTAAACGAAAAAAACAATGGCATGATTGGAGTTTTCATAGGCCTCTTAGTTTCTTAGTAAACAACCTTCAACTCGGGTGCACATAATTTCTGTGCCGATAGTAAGCCCTCATGTTTGTAAATTAAATAAATTATTCTATATTTGACTTTTATTGAGTTTCATAGTAATAGTTATAAAACAATATGAAGTTAGGCACCTCTGACCGACTGATGTATGATGTGTCATATGTCTGATGTGATGTGCAGATATAAACATGTCGGCAAATATAGAGAAACATGCGTGTAACATGTACTAATGAGTCATAACACGCAACATGCAAACTGTCGTGGCACCTCTGACACACACACACACACACACACACACACACACACACACACACACACACACACACACACACACACACACACACACACACACACACACACACACACACACACACACACACACACACACACACACACACACACACACACACACACACACACACACACACACACACACACACACACACACACACACACACACACACACACACACACACACACACACACACACACACACACACACACACACACACACACACACACACACACACACACACACACACACACACACACACACACACACACACACACACACACACACACACACACACACACACACACACACACACACACACACACACACACACACACACACACACACACACACACACACACACACACACACACACACACACACACACACACACACACACACACACACACACACACACACACACACACACACACACACACACACACACACACACACACACACACACACACACACACACACACACACACACACACACACACACACACACACACACACACACACACACACACACACACACACACACACACACACACACACACGCACGCACACGCACATACAATACAATATTGTATATTTGATGCAATACTCTACTGCTGATCAAAGTGCACTTTGATTCAAGGAAAAGATATTCATCAATATGATACGAGAGGTAAGAACAACTGTCGAGTCAAGACAAGACAAGGTAAGAACAACTGTCGAGTCCAACAATGTAGACTAAAGACAAGTGAACGACTTCAATTTCAGGCAGGCGTTAGGTTGATGAATAAGCTGCCTAAAATTATAAGCAGCGAAAAACAGTTTAAGGCTACTTTAAAACACTCTGGTGTCGAAAGCATTTTATTCGATTGTCGAGTTTATGGCGAGTCGGTTAGGTGATCATTTTTAAATTCCAAGGCTTGGTGTCATAGGCAAAATGAATGAAAGGGGAGAATGTATGTTTGCCTGAATAGTCACTGCACAGAGTTGTTTGACGTGCATTCATATAACTTGATGTTCAGTTTTGTTGTATACATGTTTAAATTGTTAGTTACTGAAATAATCGATATGTATATTTGACTTTCGCTATAGCAATAATATTGTTCGACAGTAATAAATAAATTCTTATTACTACAGCGAAGGAACTTGGGAATGCTTGTATTTTGCATACGTTAGTTAGTTAACGTATAGGTTGTGTTGTGGCTCGGCCGGTGTCCAGGGCCCGAGTGTTGTCCAGTCCTCAGTGTGCTCGTACCAGTCTGGCAGCTCCGTTGAATGTGAGTTGTGGAGTGTTGTGGCTCGGCCGGTGTCTAGGGCCCGAGTGTTGTCTAGTCCGTAGTGTGTTCGTACCAGTCTGGCAGCTCCGTTGAATGTGAGTTGTGGAGTGTTGTGGCTCGGCCGGTGTCCAGGGCCCGAGTGTTGTCCAGTCCTCAGTGTGCTCGTACCAATCTGGCAGCTCCGTTGAATGTGAGTTGTGGAGTGTTGTGGCTCGGCCGGTGTCTAGGGCCCGAGTGTTGTCTAGTCCGTAGTGTCCTCGTATCAGTCTGGGAGCTCTGTTGAATGTGAGTTGTGGAGTGTTGTGGCTCGGCCGGTGTCCAGGGCCCGAGTGTTGTCCAGTCCTCAGTGTGCTCGTACAAGTCTGGCAGCTCCGTTGAATGTGAGTTGTGGAGTGTTGTGGCTCGGCTGGTGTCTAGGGCCCGAGTGTAGTCTAGTCCGTAGTGTCCTCGTATCAGTCTGGTATCTCCGTTGAATGTGAGTTGTGGCTCGGCCGGTGTCTAGGGCTCGAGTGTTGTCCAGTTCTCAGTGTTCTCGTACCAGTCTGGCAGCTCCGTTGAATGTAAGTTGTGGAGTGTTGTGGCTCGGCCGGTGTCTAGGGCTCGAGTGTTGTCCAGTCCTCAGTGTGCTCGTACCAGTCTGGTAGCTCCGTTGAATGTGAATAATGCGATGAAGCGATTATGTAACGCACTTCCACAATTTGATTCATTGTCATCGATCATATTTTCTTCTTTTAATGATAAATTCCGAATTACTTGATGATTTACATTGTTAAACATTTATACACTCTATAAAAGTAATTATATATTTATTAATTACCTATAACTATATTTAGGTCATAATTGTCAACCAATTGAGTTGGCCTACTGCATTTATTTATTGCCACATATAGCAATAACTGTTTTAATTTTTAATTTTATATTAGTTTTCTTTAAATTACGAAGATATTATTGTTATTTAACATGTAAGATAACGTCAGTGCTATACTTGAATGTTCAGATTTTATTTGTTATGTCTTGTTTATTTAAGGATGTTGTTATTGCAATGTTTGTTTTGTTATTACTGCTTGTTAATATTTAATCGCTATTACTGTATTGTTTTATTTAAATTTTTATAATTTGTTACTCAGATACACAGGGTGGAAAAAAATATCGAAACGTTTTCACATCTTTTGAATGACTTTACTTATAAAAGTGAAATCTTGTTTATCATCATGATTACAAAGAACACACTTTTTGACACCATTAGCAACATTTCATCTTTTCAGTGGGACAGCCCACGAAAATCTTCAACGTAAGCCTAGGTCGAGATTGGTATCAAATGAAAGATCTACTCAAGAGACATTAATTGCCGCAAAACGGACTTCGAAAGATTTATCCTTTCCAGAGTAGCGGTCATTTGAATTTCAAAGTAACTAATTCGAACATTATTATTTCTCCGCTTTTTAACAGTTTTAAGTGAATTATTCTGATAAAAATGTATACTCTATGGAATACAATTATTTAAAAAAATTAAATTATCTATGGAAAAAATAACGTTCTTGTGAAAACGTTTCCATATTTTGTCCACCCTGTGTATCAGAAAATTAATTGTTATTCTTTTATATTTTTATTTTATGTAAGGTGATGGTTTACTTGTTTTAGCACGTTAATTTTATCGAGGTGCTGCATTATATTTGGAATATTCTGTTTTGTAGCATGATTAAACGAATGAATTAATTAATATCTAACGTCCACATAAATAACTGCAAACCAATCGAGCAGAGAACCAGTATAGTAATACCAAAAGCGTGTAATTTATCAATAAGGCGAAGGTGGCACACTCAGTCAAACACCTTGGACAAATCAAAGGAGAGGACGACAACCTGCTTTTTTTATACCAAAGGCGTTACTAATTAACTGTTGCAGGACAGTCAAGTCGGAAAATGTAGATCGGCCATACTGTCGAGGTTAGGGATGTCAAATATTTTCAACAAAACGTTATATAGAATTATCGTTATATCACATGTTCGATGATCGAAAGAAAAATATCGATATATCGGGTAACCGGGTATCGGGTAAAATATCGATTATTAAAATTATAAAATAAGAATAATTATACTTTTAATTACTATGTTAATTATGAAGAAATAGTGTAATAACATCGTTATATTTGTTTTCCACATTTAAAAATTCCCATGGGCTTCTTATAAACATTAACATTTCACCCACTGGTCTATAATAAACTACATTTTAGTGTGTTAATCTCACGTTACAAAAACTAAATAAAGTTACTTTATTACTTCAATGCATGTTTTGTACGCATGAGAGGCAATTTAAACGTGTTTTTCTAATCGTGATGATTTTGAGGAGAGAATAACGTCAATATTTAGTGATATGATATATCGGACCAAAATATCGATATGGCTGATATTATGGAAAGAAAATATCGTTGCCATCCCTAGTCGAGGTGTTATTGGGCTTGTTGACTTACCCTCTCTAAAACCAAATGATTTTCAGAAAGCAGGTTGTGTTTATTCAGAAACTGGAGCATTCTTACCGAAGAATTTTTCGAATACTTTGCGCAGACTTGAGTTCTTATCAGCTAGTCGATGAGGAAAGTCGCTCTTCCGAGTTGCTCGAGAGAGTGCACTCCAGCCCAGACAGCCTGGCCTTGTTTAATCTTGCTCAGTGACGTTTAAAATATTGTTTCAATTAACCGGCTGTTTATTTGTCATTGACTATTAATTAATTATACTTTCTAAGGAATAGTCGACCTTCATTTGTAACAATGACTATATTCGCTCTTCTACACTCATTCGAATTCCATATTCGTCCATATCTTGACGATAGGCGTCTTAAGAATAAATGAATAAATTAATTAATGTGCAGTTTTTGTTCTATGCACAGTATTAAAAGCTCTCTTAGTGCGTGTGTATGGTGTGCGTGAAGGGTGTGTGAGGTGAATGCATTGTGAGTAACGGGAGAGCGACAGTGGAGCGCCTGGCAAAAACTAATAAAACTGTCAGCCAAGAAATAGCACAACTGCGACAGTGGAGCGCCTGACCTTGAGGCGCTCCACTGTCGTACCCTCGGGGGTCCAATGTGACAAGGGTTCAAAAACTAAGGGGTCTTGATATCTATGGTGAGAGTGTGTTTAACTTGAAAGCAATAGACATATATTTCTTAAAATAAGCATACATGTTACAGTATTTACATAAGATCCGGGTTTGTTAACAAATTTTACACTTCAAATTACTTTAGAAATAAAAAAGCCTTCAGGTATTGAAATTTTAAATATAAGCTACATTGAAATAAGCTGTTATAGTCCGATTCATTGACACGCGTCTAAGTCTTAGAAAAGGTGTATTGTATAAGACGTAAAATCGTGGATTGGTTGGCGTTTGACGTATTCCTAAGTAACTATTTTTCGTGGTCCTTTCTATTAAATCAAGGCTAAGCAGGTTGAACCGCCAATAATGTAATCATTTGAACAATAGCTATTAAATAATTCAAATCATTTAAACAAAGTAATAAGTTGATCGAACATCTGTTTGCGGTATATATTTTCAGTTTTGTAATAAAACGAAATAATACCTTTTACATATACTGTTTTATAAAATTTATGTAAATAGAACCAGTTATCATTGAGACACATCCAATACATTATTTTCATACCAACCAACAAGTAGATGAAAATCAAACATTTAAAATCTTTTAAGTCTTTAGATAGCGTAAATTATCAAAAGACGTTTATTAGCGAGTGATAATTCAATATGCATAGCGTCAAAATCAAATTAAATTATAAAATATCTTATTTTGTCTTTCCAGTCTCAGAACATTTTTACACCTGCACAATAAATTCTTGATTTAATTAGATAAAACTGATAACTTAGTTATTTATCTTCTTTCAAATGTAAAACTCTTTTTTTAATTTTTAAAACAGTTACAACTTATGTTATATCAGTTATATTATTATATTTTGGAAACAAGTTTATTTAATTTGATTTTTGTTCAATAATGCCCACCTTGTAGGCAAAATACCTCAAGCAAATAACATATTTATTTGAAAATTCTGATAATGTACAGTATAGTACATTAAAGTTTTTACTGTCAATTATGTCTCATAGAACAGTAAACAAAATACAAACAACTATTAATAGTATTATCCTTACTAATAAATCTAAGGTTTAGGCTTACGTACATAGTAAAGTTTTTAACATAGATCTCATTATATTAAAATTAATCATTTCTTCTTAAATAAAGTAACTAAACATTAAGCAAAAGTTTTTCACAAGGAAAAACGATGTTTTTGTTTTAAGATAAGTATTGGAAACTAGATTTAAACCACAGCCGGATGGTATCATGGCCGCCAGGATGTGATGTGATGAATTCATTGAACTTTCTACCCTTTCCACCCTCTTGACTTACCGCTTGGAATGCGCCTTTAGGTATTCCGCGTAAAATATGGAAATCCCCGAAGGACAACATTAGTATTACTAAGAAAAAATACCCCTCCTTCTAAACAGGATACATCCCCACCAAGGGTATCTTATAGATTTTTGTGGAGTGTGTTTTGGTATTTATTAATAAAAAATATTCTATATTTAATCAAAATACTATGGCTTTGATGTCAATACCGACATTCTTAGTCATTCCTTTGCCTTAATTGTAAAATGTTAATTGGTAATATAACAAAAATTGTTGTCTAGATGACTTTTTAAGTACTTTTATACGTTTTTGTAATTTTCTGTTCTACGAACAGTGTTGGCCAAATGTATTGAATCTACAAAAATCCTTCCTCGACCTTTGACTTTGAAACTGCTGCTATCACGTCTGTTGTTTTTTTTTTTTCATTTCTGCCAAAGCACTTGCAGGCACAACCAACAGTACGGACTTACTCGAAACTACAAAGAGTCTGAAGAGTTTGGACAGTTTTGTGGGATGCTTGATGGTTTGGCTTTCCTTCCAGAAAAAGATGTATTGTACTACAGGGGATGCAGCTGCTGTAGGGATTGGCTCCTGTCGAATCTTTATACCTGCTGTACTACTTCGATGTCTACTATGTGAGCGGTACAGCAGGAGAAAACCCTAAACCAGCCATGTTTCCACCATCACTCTGGAAAGTGCATGAAGCGACTCTTTCCGACTCACACAGAACAAACAATATGTATGAGGCGTGGAATAACCGATTTAAGAACTTAAAAGGCCTCCAAAACCCATCTACGTGGTCGGTTATCGAGGCCATACACCGAAATGACGCACTGGAGAGAACAGACGCTCTGCAACAAACTCAACCAAAAACACTGAACAGCTACAGCGTCGACTAAAACAGTTGTGTGAACGATATTTAGCTAGGGAAGTTATTATAAATGACTTGTTATCAAAAGTAGGAGAATCTATTAGATTTAAATTTAAGTAGGTAACTAAAAGGAGATTTGTAAATTAATAATGATTTTGTTTGTTTTAGAATATTGTAGCTTACAGATTGGATGTAAATAGTATTTTTGTTTGAGTGTAAGTATTTTTTTAAATTGTAAGTTTTAAATATTAGTAAGTGTAACCCAAATTATTTAGTTTAAATTTAAATGTATATTTATTATTTTAGAATTTTATACAAATTATTAAGTGCTAAAACTAAGAAATACATATTTGTTATTTACAAGCCTATTTGTAGTTATTGACCTTTTTTTGTAACTTCAATTTCTTTGAAACCACTTGCCCAGTAATAAAATTAATACAATTTTAAAAACCCACTGCTTGGCTTTTACGAATTTGTATAAAGTTTATAGTTTTTTAAAAAGATAACTATAAATACATCATTATTTTAGTCCTCGGGAGTTGATGTGGTAAACATGATGAGGCCCACCTCCGAAGACCAATGTAGATAGTGTGCATGAACAAGGGTAGATGTTTTCTATCTGTACAATTATAAACTTGTTTTAAAACAAGTCTGCAATAGTCAAAATTCAAATTCAAATTCTTTATTGCCACATAACATTTACAATATACAGATGTAATATGAAGTAAACAGGTGGTTTGTCAGCAATGAAACTAAGGTCTAAACTATAGTCTATAAATAAAATAGAACTAACGTAATTTAATGCAATGCAACATTCTCATCTTCCAAAAATTCATTTATTGAATAATAGTTTTTTTAGAAAAAATGCTTTTAGACTGTTTTTAAAAATTTGTATATCTGGAACATGTGAAAGAGACAGCTTATTCCAAAATTTTATACCCATATAATATGGTGTTTTTTCAAAAATAGTAAGTTTATGTTGAGGAAACTGCAACAGCTTATCCTTATTTCTTGTTTGGTGGCCATGATTTAGACTATTGTTAATATGAAAATTAAAATGTTTAAAAGTGAATAGTAAAACTTCATACATATATAAAGATGGAAGTGTTAAAATCTCAAGTCTCTGGAATAGTGGCTTGCAAGAACTCCTATAGCCTGATCTAGTTATTATTCTTAAACATTTCTTCTGCAGTTTAAAAATCTCATTTGACTTGGTGGAACTACCCCATAGTATGAGTCCATATTTCATTATTGAAAAGAAATAACTATAATAGACCACCAATAATGTTTCAATATTTACGCAACCCCTTAATATTCTAATTGAGAAGCATGCAGAATTCAATTTTTGTTTAATCTTTTGTATATGCGTTTTCCAATTTAAATTTTGGTCAATACATATCCCTAAGAAGTTTGCGGAAGATTGCCAGGCTAATTGTTTATTATTTAAAAAAATTCCAGGGAGTTTTTCTTTTGTTTTTAATTGAAAATTAAGTAATTGGGTTTTATTAGGGTTGAGATTTAGATTATTTTTAAAAAACCATGTATTTAAATCTTTTAAAGTTTTGTCTATTTGCTGGCAAAGAGATTCTTTTGAGTTGCTTTTTAGAAGAACTGTTGTGTCATCAGCGTAAAGAGTTAAATGGCAATTTTCTATGTTTGAAGGCCATTTATATAAGTAAGAAGTTAAAGTCATTTATATAAGTATTTATATAAGCCATTTAAAGTCATTTATATAAGTAAGAAATAATGTAGGTCCCATAATTGGCCTTGAGGTACACCAGCTGTTATGGCGTTCCAATCTGATTCAAATGTAACTTTATCAATAGTCATTTTTGTTTTTTGTTTACGGCCAGTTAAGTATGATTCAAACCACTGAAGAGCACTTTTAGTTAAACCATATTGATTTAGTTTGTTAAGAAGAATTGTGTGATCTACGCAGTCAAATGCTCTTGACAGGTCACAAAATATCACAGCTGTCTGCTGAGACCTGTCCAAGGCATTCACTGCATTGTTTAAAAATGTAGCTACTGCAGTTTCTGTGTTTCTGTCTTTTCGAAAACCAAACTGACATTCTGTGAGAAGGTTGCATTGAGATAAGTAGAATGAAAACTGTTTATTAGCAATAGCTTCAAAAACTTTACTGAATGAGCTTAATACCGATACAGGTCGGTAATTATCTGGAAGCTGTCTACAGCCTTTTTTGTGGATTGGTGTAACCACGGCTAGTTTGAGCAAGTCTGGGAATTCGCCTTTCCAGAAAGATAAGTTTATTAACTCACAGAGAGGCTTTGCTATTTCATACTTTATTCTCTTCAATAAAAAAATTGGAAAGTGATCCCATCCAACTGATTTTGTATTTTTTAGGCTGCTTATAGTTTCAAGTATATGTTTTGTTGTAACAAAGGAAAACTGGAATGGCTGTGTTTTTTTGCTGTTTATGGCTTTTACTGTAAGTGGGTCATAAATTGAACTTGGGTTTGTATTAACATTTTTTGCCATGCCAGTAAAGAATTTATTTAATCCGTCTACTATTTCTTTTGGTTTAGTTATTGGTATTGACTTGTCATTAATTAAAAATGTTTCCAGCTCTGGTTAGTTTTTGCTTTGCAATCCCAATTCTGATTTTACTATGGACCAGAGTGCCTTTGATTTGTTTGTAGAATTTTTCATGTGTTTAATGTTACTTAACTGCTTAGATTTCTTTACTACAGTTTTGAATTTTTTTTTGTATTTTTTTACATATGCATGAACATTTGGGTCGTTGTTAATTTTGAGTTCAGAATGAAGTTCTCTTTTTTTTACACTTGCACTTTTATACCCCTGGTACTCCAATCCTTAAACTTAATATTTCTCTCCACACACCATACAACTGGAAAAAAATGTTCAAAGTACATTAACATAGTTCCCATAAAATACTCAACATTCGTGTTTACAGAATTCAAAGGATCAAAAACCCAGCATTCACTATTTAATTTATCCATAAAATTATTTATACTTAAATCATCAAAAATCCTTTTACGTTTCAACACAGGCTTTTTTTTATTACCTTGGACCTCAATTCGCAAGAACAACGCTCTGTGGTCTGATACAGATAAATCATAACTAAAGTTATCAGTAGCTTGCACATTATAGTTTGAAATAAAATCATCAATACATGTCATTTAATCATTAGATACTCTAGTAGGTGTGTTAAAATAGTGTTTATAACCAAAAAGGTGAATACTATCTAAAAATTCATTCACACAAGATTTTTCAGAGAGCAAATCAATGTTCATATCAAATGATATAATTACTTTCTTATTTTTTTCCTTGGATAAGATCTCTAACAATTGTCTTAATTTAGCAACAAAATATAAAGGTGACACGCCGGTTTTGTGTGTTCTGTGTATTGAAATTATGATGAGCCGGTGGTCTGTAATCTCAATGTAAGTTCCTTCAAAATTGAAACCTTCACTTAAAAAAACTAAATCTTCCCTTACTCTAAATTTTAATGTCGATTTTATTAAAATACAAGAACCACCACGGACAGTACTTTCTCGAATATAAAAAACTGAGCTATAGTTTTGTAATGTGTTAAGAAGGCTAATATTGCTGTCCGATAACCAATGTTCGTTCAAACAAATGAAATCAATATTGTGAAATGTTGAAATAAATAGCTGCATTTCATTCATCGAGCTGATGAAGCCTTGAATGTTTACATGAAGAAAAGTGAATAGCTGATTGTCATTAATATTATGTCTGATACGCTTCAAGAAAATGTTTACATCTGTAATAAACTCATGCTTTCCAAAGGAATTTAGCATATTTTGAAACGTTGAGAGTAACATCTTTTGATAGGTTAGGAAGTCTGAGGTTGAGGTAAAAAAAGAGCCGGCATGTTAACAGAAGCAGTGCTTGTTATTGAGGTGTCAAATTGTTGGTCATTAAATGTTGGTGAAGGGTATATGTCACGCTGTGTTAGAGTGTGTGGGGAGATTTCCTGGTAAGAAACTGAATGAGGTGGAGTCTGTATGTCTGTAGTGCTGATGTTTGATTGCTCTCTGAATTCTGAATGTGTGTGAGATGGTGCTGTGACCTGATTATTTACTTGGGAATGACAATGTATACACCTAAAAATAGCTAGCGTAATCTGATTAACAAGCTTTAGTTTTCCTACTTTATTGAAATGCAAACCGTGGTTAGTATGATCTTTAAGCGAAAATTTACACTTTGGTACATCAACATAGTTTTTGTTTGTTAGTTTTAAACATTTGATTTGTTCAAACAGTTTTACATTTGTCTCCTTTATTAAAGTGTTAAACCTAAATCCCAATTTATCAAACCTTAAGGGGATACCAGGTATAACTACGTTAGTCTTAGATGCTACAGTATTTACAAGGTTGAGAGTAAAGTCTAAATCTGGTGATTCACTGTTGAAGTTGTCTACTCCAGCTAGAATAATGACAAAATCGTCTCTTCCATAGGAGGCAGTCATCTGGTCAATACCGTCAATAACATCTCTAAATCTTGCATTAGGTTTTATTAGAGACTCCACGGAATATTTGCTTCCTAGTTTCTTCTGAATACTGTTTCCACATTGTCTGCCATGGCTGTCCGCCAAGATCATTATTTTCCTTTTTTCTTCTGCAGGTTGTTCCAGAGATGTCAGAGGATTTTGTTTTGTTTTTACGCCACTAGAAGAAGGGCGGCCCCTGTTGAATAACACACTGTTTTCCTCTTTGTGATGTTTTTCTCTTTTGTAATTTTGTTGTATTTTTAAATATTCTTCTTTATGTTGAACCTCTTTCTCAGATGATGATTCCTCTGACAGTACAACAAAACGATTCATACATTCGATTGATGGTATTTCAGGATTATGCAGGGCAGGACGTGATCCTTGCACCTTTTGCCATTCGATAGGCAACCACTATTGCAAGTTTAATTCAAATAAAATGAAATATGATTAAGAAACGTGATTAATAGTTTTGATTGGTCTTTTAGGATAACCCCTACAGAATCAATGTTACACTTACTCCTACAAAATATGCAGTGCACTTAACAAAGTCAGTATGATAGTAGCCGTTGTGATATTAGATTGTTGGTATTTACAAGGTCCTGCGAGCTAAGCTTGATAGCAGGTAGGAAGCAGGTAGAGTGCCGAGCACAGGTAGTTTTAGGTGCGACACAGGAGCGCCTCCCCACCCCTTTTCGGAGGCGCTCCTGAGTCGCACCCCTAGCGAACATTATTTATGACAACCCCTTAGCCAGGTAAGAGGCGCTCCTGTGTCGCACCCCTAGCGAACATTATTTATGACAACCCCTTAGCCAGGTAAGAGGCGCTCCTGTGTCGCACCCCTAGCGAACATTATTTATGACAACCCCTTAGCCAGGTAAGAGGCGCTCCTGTTTCGCACCCCTAGCGAACATTATTTATGACAACCCCTTAGCCAGGTAAGAGGCGCTCCTGTGTCGCACCCCTAGCGAACATTATTTATGACAACCCCTTAGCCAGGTAAGAGGCGCTCCTGTGTCGCACCCCTAGCGAACATTATTTATGACAACCCCTTAGCCAGGTAAGAGGCGCTCCTGTGTCGCGGATTCGTGAGTAACGTAAGCGTGGCGAATGTTACCAGATCCAATTCTCTGTTAAGCCATTTTTTTCTCAGTAAGCAGAAATCTGACAATAAACCCTTTAACTTACAAACGCATGTATCAATTTCATATATACATAGGTTGATTTACGACAGTCCCCACCCCCACTTCTACAGTTTTGAAGTGCATATTATAAACATAGGTCCAAAAACACCTCGTTAGTGAATTACAGCTAGAGAAAGATTTCAGCACGATTCCTTTAATAAAGAGTGAAATAAAGCCATACTGAACTTCTGAAAAAGAAAATTAAGTAATATATTTAGGCGTATCCTATGTATTTTGACCTGGAAAACTACAACATTTTGTTTCATAACTATACCAAGTTGTTTTTGAGTAATTTATGATTACATGCAAAACATTTGGGCATGAAACCCATTTGTTTCGTTTGATGTATGGATAATAAATACATAAAATCTTCCAACATAAATTGTATATAGTTTATTTATATAAGTCAAGTCAATAATGGAACAGAAATAAGTATAACACTTTAATTAGTCTACTTAGTCTACATTACTAATTTTTTGTTTTTGTTTACTGTATTTATTGGTTTGGGTCAATTTTTGACATTTTTATAACAAATAATAAAAAAAATAAGGCTATAATTTTTGATAATTTTTAAGCGATGTTATATCCTGCTTTTGATGTGTTTGTTAAATTTCAAGAACGTTCCTTTGTCTGCTCATCTTTTTTAACAATAGGACTGTTCATTTCACAAGAATTCGTTCCTGTCTTTTAGACAACATTTATAACCCATACCCAGACGCAAAAATCTGGTAACTTTAGAGGCCAAGTGAGGTTTTTTTATCACTTATCCTTTGAGAAATGGGAAGAAGCTCATCGCGCTGGATGGAAGTACACATGCAGCTGCGGAAACTGTGTCCAGGTAACATAAACAGTCGCAAACACAGTGTTGAAAGTTCCACTCCACTACCTCTGAGGGGTTTTTATGCTCATGAATATTCATTTTGTAAGCTGTTATAAACATTCCAAATAAATTGAGCCTCACCTTAGATAAAATGTGCTCGCAGATTGGTTGATTAATAGCCAAATAGTTGCAAAACTCAGAGCAAGCTGGCCATCCCCTGGCTGTTGAAGGTTGGGATTGCCATACATTTTCATAGTAAAATATGGACACCAGATTTACTTGGGGGTCGGGGGGAGGTGAAATCGTCTTTTATGAATTTTATGATTTGCGGTTTGGGTTTTGTTAAATTGGAAAAATTATACTTTGTGATACAGACTAGTACTAGTAATACTGTATTAATATTACAAGTGTATTTTAATTTGAGAATAATTCAAAGTGATACAATATTGATACATAATAAAGAACTAAATAAATTGTCATAAATCACGTTGAAAACGTTTAAGCATCACTTTTACTTGTTGTACTGGTACTGGGCGGAAGTCTGAATCCAGTCGGATTTTTTTCTGAAAGATTACCTTTTTTAAGTAAAGAACTATTGTATTTAATGACTTCGAAAATTCAGTACATGACATGTCACAGTTAACTTTGGTGCTCAGAATAGCTTTAATCTTCTTCACTGACAGTTCATTCCGATCGGGTTTCCAGACATTTTTCATAAGTGAAAACACTTTTTAAACTGGTGCCGAAGTACCGGGTACAGATAGAGCAAACTCCAACACTCTTTCAACATTTGTCACACGTATTTTACTTGAAACTGAGGGGAGGGAGGTGTTTGGCAGTATAATAGTCTGTAAA
Organism: Stictocephala bisonia; assembly: GCA_035578905.1. NCBI lineage: Eukaryota > Metazoa > Arthropoda > Insecta > Hemiptera > Membracidae > Stictocephala > Stictocephala bisonia. The sequence goes on along the minus strand of JAQJVL010003578.1, from coordinate 17,307 downwards.
TCATACAACCCACAACCTCTCACGATTGTCGATTGCCCAAAGTACTAGTAGTACATGACGGTCTTTTTTAAAATATTAAATATTTAAAATATAGTTTTAATATTAACTGAATGAAAAATATGGATATCTACCAGGATTTTACTTTGTACGGTATGGACACAGAATGTAAAATACAAATCGTCCGTACAAAATACGGACGTATGGCAACCCTATTGAAGGTTAACCTTATGTTTGTAGCCGTAAATGACCGGCATGCTGAGTCCACTCTCTTAAATATTAAATGACCGGCATGCTGAGTCCACTCTCTTAAATATTAAATGACCGGCATGCTGAGTCCACTCTCTTAAATATTAAATGACCGGCATGCTGAGTCCACTCTTAAATATTAAGTGACCGGCATGCTGAGTCCACTCTCTTAAATATTAAATGACGGGCATGCTGAGTCCACTCTCTTAAATATTAAAATTCCTGGACAGAGGACTGGTGATGGAAGGCCTCGCTCTTGGCCTCTAAAATTACCAACTTTATCTATTGAATTATTTCTTGTATAGAGATAGGTTAAAAATTATGTTTAAAAAACGAGAGCGAATTCTTGTGAAAACTGAACTGTCCTATTATTGATTCGGACGAATAGACAAAGGAAATTCTGAAAAGTTAAGAAATACAACATAATCAACACAAAAAATGCTTCAAAATAATTAATGATTATGGCCTCATTTTAACAACTGCTATATAATATACTATGCTGTATATATATATATATATATATATATATATATATATATATATATATATATATATAATAAAGTTGGCTCAAACCAATAATTTTTTTAAACACTAGTAATATTAAACACTAATTTAATTGTTGTAATTATTTCTGTTTTATATTTGACTTAACTTACATCAATTTACTCATATATAAATATTATACAGTCGATGTTTGAATATTTTATGGATATAATACTCATTCCGCAAAGTAAATGCACATCAAACAGAGAAGTGTATTTTATGCCCGAATGTTTTGCATTTAATCACTAAACTCAAAAACTACTAAAGGTACAGCACTGAAACAATTTTTGGTAGTTTTTCCAGGTCAAATTCATAAGATACAACTAAATTTGTCACCTAATTCATCTTTTCGGAAGTTCAGTCAAGCTTTATTTCACTCTTTGTCCAGGAATCCAGATGAAATGTTTTTCTAACTGTAACTCACTCGCTAACGAAGGGTTTCCGAACCTATACGTATATGAAATTTTAAAACTATTTAACAGGTAGAATGTGCTGAAGAAGTCGTATATATATGAGGGATACTAGCTGTACCAGCCCGCTTCGCCGGTCATAATATTGAGTTTGATTATAAAACAGAAATGTGCAGCAAGATTTCAGTTTACACTGTATTCAATTTATATTCAATGTAGAACAGCTAATGTTATGTATAACTTACTACTGTACTCTACTATTCTTAATTTAAAAAGACTGTTGTTCTGTTAAAATATTTGAATGTAAATGCAATACATAAATCATATTAACTTATATGACTCATTCTCCAACCTTAAGTTGTAGCCCATATGGGGGAATTTTAAGTTTACTTTTCTATTAATATTTAATATCGTACAGAAATAAAAGGATTTTCATTCCAATCCCTTCTATTATATTCCATTTCATTGGAACGTCTACTGCATCAGTTAAGGTTGCGACATTTTGTATTGCACATGCTACGACGTTTTTGTTCCCTGACGGTGACACTGAGGTGTCTTTTCCTCGACCTTGCTCCTACCACATTTAATATAAATTGTATTTAAGATTAACTGTAAAATTAATTGAGGTTGTGATCCAATTGCAAATAATTGTGATATGGAAAACTTAGCATTTAATATTATTAACGAACATACATGATTTACATTATTTGTATATTATGTTTCATTTGTATAAGTCATTCGTGTTATATAAGTAATTTCAACACTCAACAGTAAAAACCTCACTGACTTAAATTCCTTTTATCTTGTACAGATGAGCTTTAAATAAAACTTGTAATTATTCTTTTCACATGACCGGAAATTAACAAACCGGAAATTAAGTACAGTACGACCTCATTATCCGGCCTCGCTTTATCCGGCAGTCCGTGTTATCCGGTTGGGCAAGTAGATAGTAATAAAAATTATTTACAAGATGCAATTAGAATTAATCGGTAGCGTCTTTCAGTTTTCAAACGCAAATGTCGTAAACGAGTGTTTCGGTTTTGCATTTCACAAATTGCAGGCGATGTATTGACTAGTCACCCTCTCTCGACAAGCGGTCGCTTGTTACTGCCTAATAATTTAATAATGCGCCTGAAGATTTGAGCTGGCAACGTTGTTTACTTTTGTTCAGTGTGGCTGGCTGGAAGAGTCCATTTCGCGAGTGAGGGAAGTCGGAAGTGGAACAATTCATTTCACATACACACAATTTGCAGTTACATAACTGTACATATTTTTTATTCAGTTGGAGTTAAAATTAAATTTAAGTATAAGATTTCATATTTAAGTAAACATGTTTAATTTACATAAAATTTAACTTAGAATTTTTAATATCCTAATTAAAACACAGTTGTATTTTTAAATATCTTTCGTATTGTATTGTAAAGCAGGGTCAAAGTTGGCGATCGTGATAAACATAGTTTGTTTCCTAAAATTTCTGCAGAGCGTGTTGCGTCACGTGCAATTGAAGGCGCCCGCTACGAGTGCTGTGCGTTATCAGTTACTAAACGTGATTCTCCAATAAAACCAAGTTATTTATGACTTATGTTTTATGCGGCTTTCATCGTATCCTAATTTTGACGATCACTTGACGATAGTACCACCGTACAAAGCACATTTTGGTGGTACTATCGACTTTTAAATTGAAATAAGCCAGTAGTAGTGACCCATGCTGTAATCTAGCTACTTAGGGACTTTACCTGGTCCTCTTAATACTGGTAAGTTGTCCGCTCAATGGTTGCCATCAGCGCGGACACTACAAGATAAGTCTAGGGTGTCAATGGTGGTTGTTAGTCAGTGTCTCGATGTTGTGTAGGGAGGAGAAATGAGAATCTGGCTTCAGTACAGTATCACCTGATCACTTGACATTCGCTGCATTATGCCGGATAATCGAGGTTGTACTGTATAGTAAAGAAGTTACTTTCCACTTACTTCTCGAGTTCGTCCGAACTTAAACTAGACCTTGATCATAAATATAACTTGTAACTAGATCTTTAGGCCTGATAATGTTGTTAATCGGGTAAATACGTTAATAATACCGTGTTTGTATGATGACAAAAGGATCTGTTATTAAATCGTTACCTTATCGAACTTCTAGACACTAAAAATGAAAACACAAACATGGGACATTAAAATATAACCCATAATACATTATCTCATGTCAACAAATGTTATTTGCTCTTAGTTTATCTTCTTTACCTTTAATACCTATTTTTTAAATACTAAATTTATTTTGTTCGAATATTTTTTGTATTGTTTAATTTTGCTATTTGTAACATCCTATAGTAAATGTTGTGCAGGGCTGAAGTGGTAGTCAGCTGCAGGGGTGAAGTGGTAGTCAGCTGCAGGGGTGAAGTGGTAGTCAGTCAGGGGTGAAGTGGTAGTCAGTAAGTGCGTGGATGGGACGTTCAATACGTTACGTAGATCTCTGTTGGACGCCGCTCTATTCAATTGAATTACGTAGATTGCCTGACTTAATGAGGTTTCTAATTTTAAATTGTCGTTTTGAGACATTGTGTTAAAGAAGATACCTCCAGAGGTGGAAGTTACTGTCGACATTTTGTTCGGTCATAATATTTTTTATTTATTAACCATCTTAATAGACAAATGTACTCCAGTTTGCCGCTTGTACTGTGAATATGGATTAGATTAAATCCTGTAGACGGACATGTAGCGATTGGAATTTCAAATTATCTAGTATTATGCATACGTCTAAACGGCCCACGTGAAGTTCTGAGAGGGGTAAAACAAAAACGGAATGTAAAACCGTCAATGTATATATGCCTTTGTAATAAAATAATAGTTTGCCTTGTTGTCGATTAATTAGCAATATAAAGTACTAAAATATTGGAATCCAACCATAATGTAAGTTTTTACCAACAAATTTGATTTTTTAATTAATATTCAGCAACGAATATATATTAAAAAATATATTGTACCTATTGTTCTATACAAATATATACCAGGCATTGAAGTCATAGATATGAATATTAAATTAGTAATGTTTTTAAATGCATTTAAAAAAATAATCATAGTACGTATTGTTTTTATTTTTTTCAGCATTCTGTAGAATATTGAATCCTTTTGTCTTATATAATTTGTTGTACGACTCTCATTCCAAGCGTCACACTAGGCTTACAAAATTAAGCAACGCCTGGGTAGTAATATCGTACATGACCAAACATATAAGTATTGAGTCAACCAAACATATTGGTTGTATTGAGTCAACCAAACATATAAGTATTGAGTCAACCAAACATATTGGTTGTATTGAATCAACCAAACATATAAGTATTGAGTCAACCAAACATATTGGTTGCATTGAATCAACCAAACATATAAGTATTGAGTCAACCAAACATATTGGTTGTATTGAATCAACCAAACATATAAGTATTGAGTCAACCAAACATATAAGTATTGAGTCAACCAAACATATTGGTTGTATTGAATCAACCAAACATATAAGTATTGAGTCAACCAAACATATAAGTATTGAGTCAACCAAACATATAAGTATTGAGTCAACCAAACATATTGGTTGTATTGAGTCAACCAAACATATAAGTATTGAGTCAACCAAACATATTGGTTGTATTGAATCAACCAAACATATAAGTATTGAGTCAACCAAACATATTGGTTGTATTGAGTCAACCAAACATATAAGTATTGAGTCAACCAAACATATTGGTTGTATTGAGTCAACCAAACATATTGGTTGTATTGAGTCAACCAAACATATTGGTTGTATTGAGTCAACCAAACATATAAGTATTGAGTCAACAAATTTTAAAATTTAATACGAGATCATAATAAAACATACAACAAATAATTGGACTTTTCTAAATCAACACGTAAAAATACCTAACAATAGGTAATTATTTGTAGAAACAGACTATAAAGATGTTTATGTCATCAATCAATCAATAAATGCCCAAATCGAATACCTCAAGTATTGTAACATTTGTTTATAGAGAGAGAGAAAGAAAGAGAGAGAGAGAGAGGGGGGGGAGAGAGAGAGAGAGAGAGAGAGAGAGAGAGAGAGAGAGAGAGAGAGAGAGAGAGAGAGAGAGAGAGAGAGAGAGAGAGAGAGAGAGAGAGAGAGAGAGAGAGAGAGAGAGAGAGAGAGAGAGAGAGAGAGAGAGAGAGAGAGAGAGAGAGAGAGAGAGAGAGAGAGAGAGAGAGAGAGAGAGAGAGAGATTTTAGTATGTTATATAAAATTACAATATTATATAACTTACTATAGTTTATAAATAAAAATAATAATATTATTTTTAAACGGAATATATATATATATATATATATAATTTTACTTTAAATTAATTGATAATAGTACATATAACTCTAATAATATTTTAGGATTATTTAATATTTTTAACTTTGCGTTTAGTTGTTCACATCATCCTAAGTTTACAAACTAGAATATTTTACAGATATGTACTAAAAACGTACATACAAATATCTTATTAATGTAGAAGTTTTAAATATTAAAAGAAATTAAAATATTTCCAGCACCAAAGGTATGGAGTGTTTACATACCATATTGACTGCGTGAGGGACATGAGTAGAATGAACTGCTCGGGTCCAACACCAAGTGACACACTACGCGAGTGTCGTGCAGCATTGCATAACCGGTTACGCAAGAAAAGTATTTACTATATTTTTCTTATATTTAATTAAAGAACTTGTTTCTTCTTTCACGTGCACGCGTATTGAATGTAAATATTACTAGGTCAGTATTTTTTAGCTAAATTTACGACTGAAAATTCGAAATAAATTACTGAAATAAGCGTACCTTTATTATAGGCATGTAATAACACAAGAAAATGGTTTAGTTGTACGAAATATTTTAAAACTACCTATCGGTCAAAACATTTTACTCGTACCATCATTTTGTTAAAACAAAAAGATGGTAATGTGTTACACTCTGACAAATCCTTTTTAATTAAATAGCATTTACCATAATAACAATTTCTTTACATTAAATCTCTAGAATAAGTCTATTTAATTGTAGCAATATACTTAAAATTCCTGTTCAGTTATATTTAGGTTTTTGTTATACAGATAACAAACAAAATAACACATAACCTTAATCTGACAATGGCAGCAGTGAGTTATGGATGAAGCTGTTGCCCACTAGGAACAGAAACGACTGACTATCACTACACGAGGTAACACAATGTGCCTATTGAGTGATCCTACAAACATTTAAAAAGAGAATATCACTTAAGTATATTTACTTATGTAATAATTGTTTTGTATTATCACCAATCCAACCATACAATCGTGTTCACAAATTGGATAGAGCGGCTGCATAAACACCTTTATACAATTAATTTACTAACCGATTAATTTACTACATTGGAAGATTACTGGTGTAACGCAAGTTACATTAGTTTCTTACCCACCCGCCCACCTATACACGTACAGTGGTATTGACCCACCCGCCCACCTATACACGTACAGTGGTATTGACCCACCCGCCTACACATACACGTACGGAGGCATTAACCCACCCGCCCACCTATACACGTACAGTGGTATTGACCCACCCACCTACACATACACGTACGGAGGCATTAACCCACCCGCCCACCTATACACGTACAGTGGTATTGACCCACCCACCCACACATACACGTACGGAGGCATTAACCCACCCGCCCACCTATACACGTACAGTGGTATTGACCCACCCGCCTACACATACACGTACGGAGGCATTAACCCACCCGCCCACCTATACACGTACAGTGGTATTGACCCACCCACCTACACATACACGTACGGAGGCATTAACCCACCCGCCCACCTATACACGTACAGTGGTATTGACCCACCCGCCTACACATACACGTACGGAGGCATTAACCCACCCGCCCACCTATACACGTACAGTGGTATTGACCCACCCGCCTACACATACACGTACGGAGGCATTAACCCACCCGCCCACCTATACACGTACAGTGGTATTGACCCCCTCACCTACACATACACGTACGGAGGCATTAACCCACCCGCCCACCTATACACGTACAGTGGTATTGACCCCCTCACCTACACATACACGTACGGAGGCATTAACCCACCCGCCCACCTATACACGTACAGTGGTATTGACCCCCTCACCTACACATACACGTACGGAGGCATTAACCCACCCGCCCACCTATACACGTACAGTGGTATTGACCCCCTCACCTACACATACACGTACGGAGGCATTAACCCACCCGCCCACCTATACACGTACAGTGGTATTGACCCCCTCACCTACACATACACGTACGGAGGCATTAACCCACCCGCCCACCTATACACGTACAGTGGTATTGACCCCCTCACCTACACATACACGTACGGAGGCATTAACCCACCCGCCCACCTATACACGTACAGTGGTATTGACCCCCTCACCTACACATACACGTACGGAGGCATTAACCCACCCGCCCACCTATACACGTACAGTGGTATTGACCCCCTCACCTACACATACACGTACGGAGGCATTAACCCACCCGCCCACCTATACACGTACAGTGGTATTGACCCCCTCACCTACACATACACGTACGGAGGCATTAACCCACCCGCCCACCTATACACGTACAGTGGTATTGACCCACCCACCTACATATACACGTACGGAGGCATTAACCCACCCGCCCACCTATACACGTACAGTGGTATTGACCCACCCACCTACACATACACGTACGGAGGCATTAACCCACCCGCCCACCTATACACGTACAGTGGTATTGACCCACCCACCTACACATACACGTACGGAGGCATTAACCCACCCGCCCACCTATACACGTACAGTGGTATTGACCCCCTCACCTACACATACACGTACGGAGGCATTAACCCACCCGCCCACCTATACACGTACAGTGGTATTGACCCACCCACCTACCCATACACGTACGGTGGTATTAACCCACCCACCTACCCATACACGTACGGAGGTATTGACCCATCCGCCCACCCATACAAGAACAGGGGTATTGACCCAACCGCAAACCCATACACGTACGATTGTATTGACAAATCCGCCTATCCAAACAAAAAGAATTACCATAACTACACTCCCATAACTCAATCACAATTTTCGAAAATATATCAATTTATTCGACAAATATATGTTACTTATACATGTAATAAAATTAAAATTGTCTTAAATAGTAAGCTGCAGTTACTGGCATACTTGTCAAGCATTAAAATCCCGTTGCCAGAGATGAGAAAAACAGTGAAACTGGATCAAATTCAATTTAGATAATAGATAAACACACCATATAGAAATAATAAATTCTCTTCCAATGTAAAGGGGTACAGTACGTCATCAATAGACTTACGTATCTAGACTTAAGTGATTGTTCAAATGGTATATTTAGTTTACTCTCACCAGTAGTGTAAAGGGGTACAGTACGTCATCAATAGACTTACGTATCTAGACTTAAGTGATTGTTCAAATTGTATATTTAGTTTACTGTCACCAGTAGTGTAAAGGGGGACAGTACGTCATCAATAGACTTACGTATCTAGACTTAAGTGATTGTTCAAATGGTATATTTAGTTTACTGTCACCAGTAGTGTAAAGGGGGACAGTACGTCATCAATAGACTTACGTATCTAGACTTAAGTGATTGTTCAAATGGTATATTTAGTTTACTGTCACCAGTAGTGTAAAGGGGGACAGTATGTCATCAATGGACTTACGTATCTAGACTTAAGTGATTGTGCAAATGTTATATTCAGTTTACTCTCACCAGTAGTGTAAAGGGGGACAGTACGTCATCAATAGACTTACGTATCTAGACTTAAGTGATTGTTCAAATGGTATATTTAGTTTACTGTCACCAGTAGTGTAAAGGGGTACAGTACGTCATCAATAGACTTACGTATCTAGACTTAAGTGATTGTGCAAATGTTATATTCAGTTTACTCTCACCAGTAGTGTAAAGGGGTACAGTACGTCATCAATAGACTTACGTATCTAGACTTAAGTGATTGTTCAAATGGTATATTTAGTTTACTGTCACCAGTAGTGTAAAGGGGGACAGTACGTCATCAATAGACTTACGTATCTAGACTTAAGTGATTGTTCAAATGGTATATTTAGTTTACTGTCACCAGTAGTGTAAAGGGGGACAGTATGTCATCAATGGACTTACGTATCTAGACTTAAGTGATTGTGCAAATGTTATATTCAGTTTACTCTCACCAGTAGTGTAAAGGGGGACAGTACGTCATCAATAGACTTACGTATCTAGTCTTAAGTGATTGTTCAAATGTTATATTCAGTTTACTGTCACCAGTAGTGTAAAGGGGGACAGTACGTCATCAATAGACTTACGTATCTAGACTTAAGTGATTGTTCAAATGTTATATTCAGTTTACTGTCACCAGTAGTGTAAAGGGGGACAGTACGTCATCAATAGACTTACGTATCTAGACTTAAGTGATTGTGCAAATGTTATATTCAGTTTACTCTCACCAGTAGTGTAAAGGGGGACAGTACGTCATCAATAGACTTACGTATCTAGACTTAAGTGATTGTTCAAATGGTATATTTAGTTTACTGTCACGAGTAGTGTTAAAGGGGTACAGTACGTCATCAATAGACTTACGTATCTAGACTTAAGTGATTGTGCAAATGTTATATTCAGTTTACTCTCACCAGTAGTGTAAAGGGGGACAGTACGTCATCAATAGACTTACGTATCTAGACTTAAGTGATTGTTCAAATGGTATATTCTGTTTACTGTCACCAGTAGTGTAAAGGGAGCAGTATGTCATCAATGGACTTACGTATCTAGACTTAAGTGATTGTGCAAATGTTATATTCAGTTTACTCTCACCAGTAGTGTAAAGGGGGACAGTACGTCATCAATAGACTTACGTATCTAGACTTAAGTGATTGTTCAAATGGTATATTCTGTTTACTGTCACCAGTAGTGTAAAGGGAGCAGTATGTCATCAATGGACTTACGTATCTAGACTTAAGTGATTGTTCAAATGGTATATTCAGTTTACTGTCACCAGTTGAGTAAAGGGGGCCAGTACGTCATCAATAGACTTATGTATCTAGACTTAAGTGATTGTGAAAATAATATATTCAGTTTACTCTCACCAGTAGTGTAAAGGGGGACAGTACGTCATCAATAGACTTACGTATCTAGACTTAAGTGATTGTTCAAATGGTATATTTAGTTTACTCTCACCAGTAGTGTAAAGGGGTACAGTACGTCATCAATAGACTTACGTATCTAGACTTAAGTGATTGTTCAAATGGTATATTCTGTTTACTGTCACCAGTAGTGTAAAGGGAGCAGTATGTCATCAATGGACTTACGTATCTAGACTTAAGTGATTGTTCAAATGGTATATTCAGTTTACTGTCACCAGTTGAGTAAAGGGGGCCAGTACGTCATCAATAGACTTATGTATCTAGACTTAAGTGATTGTGAAAATAATATATTCAGTTTACTCTCACCAGTAGTGTAAAGGGGGACAGTATGTCATCAATGGACTTACGTATCTAGACTTAAGTGATTGTTCAAATGGTATATTCTGTTTACTGTCACCAGTAGTGTAAAGGGAGCAGTATGTCATCAATGGACTTACGTATCTAGACTTAAGTGATTGTTCAAATGGTATATTTAGTTTACTGTCACCAGTAGTGTAAAGGGGGACAGTACGTCATCAATGGACTTACGTATCTAGACTTAAGTGATTGTTCAAATGGTATATTCAGTTTACTGTCACCAGTTGAGTAAAGGGGGCCAGTACGTCATCAATAGACTTGTGTATCTAGACTTAAGTGATTGTGCAAATAATATATTCAGTTTACTCTCACCAGTAGTGTAAAGGGGGACAGTACGTCATCAATAGACTTACGTATCTAGACTTAAGTGATTGTTTAAATGGTATATTCTGTTTACTGTCACCAGTAGTGTAAAGGGAGCAGTATGTCATCAATAGACTTATGTATCTAGACTTAAGTGAATATTCATATGGATTATTCTGTCTACTGTCACTAGTAGAGTAAAAGGGGGCCAGTACGTCATCAATAGACTTATGTATCTAGACTTAAGTGAATATTCATATGGATTATTCTGTCTACTGTCACTAGTAGAGTAAAGGGGACAGTACGTCATCAATAGACTTATGTATCTAGTCTTAAGTGAATGTTCATATGGATTATTCTGTTTACTGTTACCGGTAGTGTGAAGGGGGACTGTTCGTCATCATTAGACTTACGTATCTAAACTTAATTAAGTGTACAAATGGTTGATTGCTGTTTACTGTTACCGGTAGTGTGAATGGGGACTGTTCGTCATCATTAGACTTACGTATCTAAACTTAATTAAGTGTACAAATGGTTGATTGCTGTTTACTGTTACTGTACCGGTAGTGTGAAGGGGGACTGTTCGTCATCATTAGACATACGTATCTAAACGTAATTAAGTGTACAAATGGTTGATTGCTGTTTACTGTTACCGGTAGAGTAAGGGGGCAGTACGTCATCATTAGACATACGTATCTAAACGTAATTAAGTGTACAAATGGTTGATTGCTGTTTACTGTTACCTGTAGTGTAAAGGGGCAGTACGTCATCATTAGACATACGTATCTAAACGTAATTAGGTGTACAAATGGTTGACTGCTGTTTACTGTTACCGGTAGTGTAAAGGGGGCAGTACGTCATCATTAGACATACGTATCTAAACATAAATAAGTGTACAAATGGTTGATTGTAGTTTACTGTTACCAGTAGTGCAAAAGGGGCAGTACGTCATCATTTGACATACGTATCTAAACGTAATTAAGTGTACAAATGGTTGATTGCTGTTTACTGTTACCGGTAGTGTAAAGGGAGCAGTACGTCATCATTTGACATACGTATCTAAACGTAATTAAGTGTACAAATGGTTGATTGCTGTTTACTGTTACCGGTAGTGTAAAGGGGGCAGTACGTCATCATTAGACATACGTATCTAAACGTAATTAAGTGTACAAATGGTTGATTGCTGTTTACTGTTACCGGTAGTGTAAAGGGAGCAGTACGTCATCATTTGACATACGTATCTAAACGTAATTAAGTGTACAAATGGTTGATTGCTGTTTACTGTTACCGGTAGTGTAAAGGGGGCAGTACGTCATCATTAGACATACGTATCTAAACGTAATTAAGTGTACAAATGGTTGATTGCTGTTTACTGTTACCGGTAGTGTAAAAGGGGGCAGTACGTCATCATTAGACATACGTATCTAAACTTAATTAAGTGTACAAATGGTTGATTGCTGTTTACTGTTACCGGTAGTGTAAAGGGACATTACGTCATCATTAGACATATGTATCTAAACGTAATTAAGTGTACAAATGGTTGATTTCTGTTTACTGTTACCGGTAGTGTAAAGGGAGCAGTACGTCATCATTAGACATACGTATCTAAACGTAATTAAGTGTACAAATACCACGGTACGTGTGTGGATGGGTGGGTGGGTCGATACCACTGTACGTGTATGGGCGGGCGGGTGGGTCGATACCACTGTACGTGTGTGAGTGGGTGGGTGGTCGATACCACTGTACGTGTGTGGGTGGGCGGGTGGGTCAATACCACTGTACGTGTATGGGCAGGAGGGTGGGTCAATACCACTGTATGTGTATTGGCGGGCAGGTGGGTCGATACCACGGTACGTATGTGGGTGGGCGGGTGGGTCGATATCACTGTACGTGTGTGGGTGGGTGGGTGGTCGATACCACTGTACGTGTGTGGGTGGGCGGGTGGGTCAATACCACTGTACGTGTATGGGCAGGAGGGTGGGTCAATACCACTGTATGTGTATGGGTGGGCAGGTGGGTCGATACCACGGTACGTATGTGGGTGGGCGGGTGGGTCGATATCACTGTACGTGTGTGGGTGGGTCGATATCACTGTACGTTTATGGGTGGGCGGGTGGGTCGATATCACTGTACGTGTATGGGTGGGCAGGTGGGTTAATACCACTGTACGTGTATGGGCGGGCAGGTGGGTTTATTAAGTTAATTAATTATTTCTACAATTCAACCATACAATTGATAAAAATACAGTACTGCTGATTGAGAGATATTTGTTGGCGTTGGTTTGTTAATGATTGGTAAATTTGTTGGATATTTCCAATGATTCAAGAATTTTTAAAACAAAAACAACGTTTCGCCTGGTATGAAACTTCTGTCACACTTACTACCTCTAAAATATGTAGTTTTAAATGTAGGCTAAGGTAGTAAGAACGGCTGAAGACGACGGGAGTTTCATGGCTGTCGTAAAGTTTGTTAGCCGTCATCGTAGACATACCGGTAGTGACCGGTAACAGTTAACAGCAATCAACCATTTGTACACTTAATTACGTTTAGATACGTATGTCTAATGATGACGTACTGCCCCTTAACACTACCGGTAACAGTAAACAGCAATCAACCATTTGGACACTTAATTAAGTTTAGATACGTATGTCTAATGATGACGTACTGCCCCCTTTACAAAGGGGGCAGTACGTCATCATTAGACATACGTATCTAAACTTAATTAAGTGTACAAACGGTTGATTGCTGTTTACTGTTACCAGTAGTGTAAAGGGGGCAGTACGTCATCATTAGACATACGTATCTAAACGTAATTAAGTGTACAAATGGTTGATTGCTGTTTACTGTTACCGGTAGTGTAAAGGGGGCAGTACGTCTTCATTAGTGTACTGTTACCGGTGTTACCGGTAGTGTAAAGGGGGCAGTACGTCATCATTAGACATACGTATCTAAACGTAATTAAGTGTACAAATGGTTGATTGCTGTTTACTGTTACCGGTAGTGTAAAGGGATCAGTACGTCATCATTAGACATACGTATCTAAACGTAATTAAGTGTACAAATGGTTGATTGCTGTTTACTATTACCGGTAGTGTAAAGGGGGCAGTATGTCATCATTAGACATACGTATCTAAACGTAATTAAGTGTACAAATGGTTGATTGCTGTTTACTGTTACCGGTAGTGTAAAGGGGGCAGTACGTCATCATTAGACATACGTATCTAAACGTAATTAAGTGTAAAAATGGTTGATTGCTGTTTACTGTTACCGGTAGTGTAAAGGGGGCAGTACGTCATCATTAGACATACGTATCTAAACGTAATTAAGTGTACAAATGGTTGATTGCTGTTTACTGTTACCGGTAGTGTAAAGGGGGCAGTACGTCATCATTAGACTTACGTATCTAAACGTAATTAAGTGTACAAAAGGTTGATTGCTGTTTACTGTTACCGGTAGTGTAAAGGGGCAGTACGTCATCATTAGACATACGTATCTAAACGTAATTAAGTGTACAAATGGTTGATTTCTGTTTACTGTTACCGGTAGTGTAAAGGGGGCAGTACGTCATCATTAGACATACGTATCTAAACGTAATTAATTGTACAAATGGTTGATTGCTGTTTACTGTTACCGGTAGTGTAAAGGGGGCAGTACGTCATCATTAGACATACATATCTAAACGTAATTAAGTGTACAAATGGTTGACTGCTGTTTACTGTTACCGGTAGTGTAAAGGGGGCAGTACGTCATCATTAGACATACGTATCTAAACATAAATAAGTGTACAAATGGTTGATTGTAGTTTACTGTTACCGGTAGTGCAAAAGGGGCAGTACGTCATCATTTGACATACGTATCTAAACGTAATTAAGTGTACAAATGGTTGATTGCTGTTTACTATTACCGGTAGTGTAAAGGGGGCAGTATGTCATCATTAGACATACGTATCTAAACGTAATTAAGTGTACAAATGGTTGATTGCTGTTTACTGTTACCGGTAGTGTAAAGGGGGCAGTACGTCATCATTAGACATACGTATCTAAACGTAATTAAGTGTACAAATGGTTGATTGCTGTTTACTGTTACCGGTAGTGTAAAAGGGGGCAGTACGTCATCATTAGACATACGTATCTAAACTTAATTAAGTGTACAAATGGTTGATTGCTGTTTACTGTTACCGGTAGTGTAAAGGGAGCAGTACGTCATCATTAGACATACGTATCTAAACGTAAATAAGTGTACAAATGGTTGATTGCTGTTTACTGTTACCTGTAGTGTTAAGGGGAAACGCATATAATAGAAATGAACGTCACATAACAACAATTTAATACAAGATTAGGAATTATTTGTACGAATAATATTGTGATATATTTTGATAAACCACGTTTATATACTTAGACTTGAAGGATTTGTGAAGAAAAAACAAAATTTAAAGGGGATTTAATAAGCTTATTTATTAGTTTACTGGTCCCTTAACTAAAGCTGTGTAAAATTCAATTCAAAACGTAATTTTCATCAAGATTCAAACTTCTTTCTTAAGCCTTAAACAATTCTATAAACAGTTTTATTCATAAATTAGGCAAGGGATCATAAACTAATCTGGTTTTTAGAGGCTGGTTCATTCAATGGCAGCCGTTATGACTGTGTGTAGTAGGCACGTGTGAATTAACTTACTTTCAACACAGCTATGTCGAAGGACGCCTGGCGGAGAGGTTTCTAGGTTACGAAAAGACCACGTGTAGATTAATCTGTATGCAAAAACAAACAGTAACCTAAGTCTGTCGCTCAAGTATTTATAAGAAAAAAAAAAAGAAAAAAAAAAACAGACTCAAATTCGTTTAAAATATTTACGCCATAACTACTTGTAAGATGTTTATCTTTTGCGTACATGTTATAAGACGAAACACACACACACACACACACACACACACACACACACACACACACACACACACACACACACACACACACACACACACACACACACACACACACACACACACACACACGCACACCCACGCGCGCGCGCACACACACACACACACACACACACACACACACACACACACACACACACACACACACACACACACACACACACACACACACACACACACACACACACACACACACGCGCACACGCGCGCACACACATACACACACGTGTGCACATGCACACAGGCACATGGGCACAGGCACAGATAATTTTAACTTTCTTAAAAACCTTATACTTTACGTATCTTCCTGTTTGACAGTGACAAATTGTTTCAACATTATTTTTAATGGGGTACATAATTACACATTACTCTGCCAGATATGATCATGTATATTTATTTAATATTACTTTTTTTCTGTGATAAATGTATGAAAACTTGATTTCTTTACTAATGTGTTGTTTACATTTACTTATATCCAAGTACTTGTATATACTTATATACAATGCTATATACATATACAAGTAATACAATGCTATCGATCTTGTATTACAAACAAAGTGGCATTTTTGCATTAAACAATTTAAAACTGCTGAAACGTATACTGAGCTATGTAACAGAACAGACAGAAATACAATAAATTATAAACTGGATTCATGTTTTAAAAATTCCTGGATCGAATGGAAGAGATTTCTTACCAGCAGCCAATCATATATAGGCTATTCTTAGTTTCATCTGTTATTAAGGGTTTTCGTCCGGACGCCCAGTTTAGCACTCTAAGGAATTTAGTTTTAGATTTTATCGCTAAGAGTAGTAAAGATCCTGACTCACTAACGAACAAGCAATGTATTCCCCTTTCCTCTCTCCCCCCTTATAGCCCCCGTCGTCCCACCTCACAAATTTGACAGATGGACATAACTCCCTCATTTATAGTAAACTCTAGCAATGAATTTTATATATATTATTATTCTACTTTTTTAGCCAATGATGATTGTATTAATTTCAACTCAAATTTTGAACAAATATTATTTATAGAAAAATAATTAGTAACACTTAAAAATATTTTTTTTTTAGATTAACTATATACTAGGTTAGTTAGTACCTTTTGTTCACTATATTTTCAAAATTGTAATAAATTAAATCACACGGTTTGTTCATGAGTTAAGCACCAAAAATGCCAAATTAGTTACTTTGGGTAGCCATATCTCCATAAACAAATTTTTAAGAATTATTTTTAGAGAAACATTTTAAGAATGTGTTAAGGAAAAAAAAG